>JAVSBV010000002.1:8336009-8356825 GCA_033117975.1 Parotocinclus spilosoma | reverse complement strand
TACATATTTCTTATTCGCTGTCACGTTCTTTGGTCCGATTAAGCGGAATTTTGGTCCAAATAAGCGAATAACATTACACATATATAATTTGTTTCGGTATTTTAGGATTTGGTCCCATTAACCGGTGGTCCAATTAACCGAAATCAACTGTATATAAAAAAGTGCTGGTTCACAGTTAATCTTAAAATGTTCTGAATGGAGTTAAGATCAGACCTCTGTGCAAGCCAGTCCAGTTCTCCATCAAAGGGATGCTGTAATCTCCATGAAATGCTTTAAACACAGCAAATGTGAAAGGTTAACTTGCATGCCTTCATTCTTAAGTTTTTATGCATGCATTTCGTTTTAACACTAAAAACAGTGTTTTAACTGTAAGTTCATGTTAACTCACATGACCTTCTCAAAGTAAATTCCATTTATTTTCCCTCCAAATATAATATCTTGCATGTCTTTCCTATGTGTGATATGGGGTAAACTCTCTGTCCACAGACCACTGTCCCAAAAGTGTTGTAGAACATACAGGTGGTCTTTTGCAATAGTGAAGCAATTTATCGAGAGCAGTGGGTTTCTCCATGGTATTCTACTCAGTGTTTTTCTTATACAGAACAGAGACTTCATGTTCTTCTTGTGTGGTTGTCTTCCATCTCGCAAAAACAAACTGACTTTTTCCCCTGGGTAAATGAGTGAGTCAGTGTTCATTTGTCCTTGTGTAGACTGGCAGCCTGGGCGAGATCTCAGCTTGCACCCAGTTTTTCTGTGTTTTTGGTCCCACTGTGTCCCTGATCGGTATACAGCAATCACTTATTGATGATTAAGAGAAACATTTGACCATTTTTACAGTTTTGTGAAATTTGTTTTGATTGGACCATGATTCGCTTGAACAAATCTTTTTTGAATTGTAATAAATAGCTTTCGTGTCTTTTTCATAGGCTCCTCTACTAAAACTGACTATGGACTATGGTCAGAGTAAAGGGTCCAGATATACCTTGCCGTTGTCATTGATGTATTCAGAATGGTATAGCACCTCACAAAATTTAATTTAGTCTGGGGTGGTGCAGTGACGTTAAATAGGCCATTTTTAATTGGTGGCAGAAAGTTAGTTAGTCTATTGGTGTCAAGGGTAGGAAAATGGTGATCAATATTCTCTGATCACTGATGATCAATATTCTCTGGTCACTGTGGATTACATAAAGTCCTCCCTCTGCCAAAAATATTAACAGCACAACAAGACATTATTTGCCCTAACTTCATGGAGCGTTCCTGTTTCACTTCACTTGCTTTAGCTGTTTACTCCAGTTACACCATGCGCACAACTGCTAGTGGCGTATCTGTGACATCCACTCCAAAATGGACTTTGGTGGTATCAGGACTGGCAGATTGTGCTTAATATCACAAGTATCCATCCATCCATCCCCCCATCCATCCATTATCTTCCACTTTCCCTTTTAGAGACACCAATTAATCTAACACGTGATTTTGGGACGAAACCGGAGTACTCAGAGTAAACCCACGCAGACTCGGAGAGGACAAGCAGACATCACACAGAAAGGACCCAGCTGCTCCACCCTGGTATGAAACCCAGGACCTTCTTGCTGTAGGCAGTGGTGCCACCCACTGAGCCACTGTGCTGCCTGTATCAAAAGTATTTGTAAGTAAATATAGATATGGATATGACATATTGAAGGCAACACATTTAGTCAGTCATGCTCCAAAACAACAAGGTCCAGTGCATCTGCTCTATATAGTCCATAAAGCACATTGTAGTGTCTGTTAGCACTGATCATTCCAGAAGGTATTACTGTAGATATTCCAGATTAGCTGGACCGGGGATGCTGAATATAGCAGACATGCTATCCAGTGCAGGCTTTAGTACTGCCATTGCAATAATCTTTTCTCCAATCTCACACTGGACCAGCACTTTAAAGAATGTCCAGATGTCCTAATCACCATTACAGATGCACGCTGTTCAACATTAAAGCTGTTTGACTCACAACATTCCAGGTCTTACTACTGGAGCCACCAACATCTGAAGCAGACATCTGGTTAGAATGGTGTTAAACATGTATAAGCAGTGGCTGCTGATTATTAATAAAATTAAACAATAGATATAAATA
This sequence comes from Parotocinclus spilosoma, assembly GCA_033117975.1. Classification (NCBI taxonomy): domain Eukaryota; kingdom Metazoa; phylum Chordata; class Actinopteri; order Siluriformes; family Loricariidae; genus Parotocinclus; species Parotocinclus spilosoma. Next base: position 8,354,714 of record JAVSBV010000002.1, on the reverse strand, counting down.
TTAGAAATAAATAATAAAAATGGAAATAAAATAACCTGGCTAATTAATCAGGAGTCAATTCTTTGCATCTGATCTAAACAAGGAGGTGGCACATAGGGAACAGGATTGGGGAGTCACAGGGGTGCAGTGGTTGGCTCATTAGGTCAGATTGTGTCTCTAAAGTATGCAAGTGTGTGTGTGTGTGTGTGTGTGTGTGTGTACATCCTGCAATGCACTGGTGACTTGTCTATGTTTCATTACCACCTTGTCCCCCCAGGCTGTTGGTTAGGCCCTGGCTTTCTGTAAGCCAAAACTGGATTAAGAAGGTATAAAAAAAATAAAATAAAAGATTAGCTGACAAAAAACAGGTTATTTTTCTATATTAACACTTCAAACTATTATCACCCAGTCTCACACCCCTCCCTAAAGTCCACACTTTTATGACAACGTTGAATGGTTTACATAAAGGACTAAGGGAAGAATTGGAGCAGTGCATTTTTGCTGGATAAATCACTTTTGATGACATGTAGCACCATGCTGACGTTAGCACTAAATCCCAGCCCAGTTGGTGGCAGTAATGCACCATATCAACTTGTCACACCAGTTATTTAAGCATTTCAACTAAAATAATTTACACAAAACACTAAGTGTTTAGTGTAAATACTTTTGAAATATTTTGCATATTCTTTAATCTGTTAGAAATTTAATATAAGGGCCAAATCCATAGAACAATGGTAGTGGTAGATCACCTTCTTCCTCCAGCAATTTAGATGTTTTATTGACGAGGGATTTCATACTGGGTGGATCCTGTCAGTGTTTGGCAAGTGCATTAGCTGGGGGACAGGGGTGTTGGGGTGGTCACAGTGGCGAATGCTAGCTGTTTTTGCCAGAGGGAGCCAGGGGACCAGCAACTGATACGTCCCTTCTAGTACCCCTTGCACTGTTCCTTGACTTTTCCCTGAAGTAATGACACTGGAAAAGCTTGAAAAATCCAAATCTCAGATTTCCAAAATGTTCTGGGGTTGCTCTAGTCTAAATCTACATTTTACAGATTACACCGTACGTATCAAGACACTCACACTGAAGAACATGTACTACCAGAGACTAAGTGAAAGCATAGAATTTAAGGTGCGGGACCAAAAGGTCTAGGGTTCGAATCCCTTTGCCAAGCTACCACTGTTGGGGCCTTCAGCCAGGCCCTTAATGCAAGCCACAAATGTTATTAAGATTCTAAGAGCTGTATATTGTTCTGGATAAGAGCTACATGTAAATGTAATGTGTTTAAATGACTAAAACGATCAATAAAATGACCAGTGGTCAACTAGTGATTATGGTACTGGACTAAAAGGTCCAGGGTTCCAGAATCTCACCTCTGCCAAGCTGCCATGACTGGGTCCTTGAACAATAACTCTTTGGATTGTATGTGCTATGCCACTCTGGATAAGAGAATCTGCTAAATGGCTAAATGTAAAGGTACTGCATATCTCTTTGTCATGCAGCACATCCAAACCTCATGGAACGACGCCGATTACAGATTGCATCAGTGGCGATTCTCCACAAGCTGTGCGTGGCAGTTACTCTGTCAGCTGGTCTAAGCATGTTTTTGCGACCCCTTCCGCTTATTAAGTCAATCTTTGAAGGAATTGCTATTGATCACTCCAGGCCACATTAAGCCATCAGTATGCATGGAGTAACCTGTCATGCTGGTCACTGTGGATTACATAAAGTCGTCCCTCTGCCGAAAATATTAGCTGAAACCATGCATGAGGCATTTTGTTCTGGATAGAGCTGCCAACCAATCAAGGCACTTCTGTTGTGTTACATACACTACGTAAACTGTATGGATTACAGTGTTCCCTCGCCACTTCGCAGTGCACCTTTCGTGAACTCGGTGCATCGCGGGTTTTCTAACAATATTAATGGTAAAAACTTTTTAGCTGTTTCACGGATTTTTTACGTTTAAAAAAAAATCACAACATTTTATGAAAAAATATATAAAAAATGTTAATTCTGACAATAAAAGAATGTTAAAAATTTTATCTGCGGTTTTGTGTTCGCTGTTTGTGAAAGTTTAATTATAGACTGAATTCATTCAAACCCTACGATGTTATCCAAACGCTCTGTAAGTTCTACGCCTAAAATAGTGTAGAAATATAGCGTCCCTACTACGCGGGTTTTGGTTTATCGCGGGTGGTCCTGGAACGTAACCCTCGCCATAAACGAGGGAACACTGTACTTGTTATCATGGGTTATTGAGTGTGATCCGAACAACCGTCTATCAGAAAAGTGCTTAGTTTGTGCGGGATCCTGCCAGAACAAAACCCTGTCCCTCTAATATTCGGAGCCCATGCGTTCCAGCACTTATTTAGGTAAATCCAGTACATTCTGTGTTTTTACAATTTGCATTTATTTATAAATCATTTGGCTTTATCCAAAGCGACTTACAATTGATATGCTCCTACATATTCAAGCCATTGTGGGTCAATGACTCAACAGTAGCAGCTTGACAAAGGTGGGGTTTGAATCCTGGACCTTCTAGTCCTTAGTCCAGTACCTTAATCGTTAGTCTACCACAGTGCCAGTTCCAGAGTGTGGCCAAACTTTAGGGTCGGTCTTGTGTGTGCCTGTTCCTTCACTATCTGTTTTTATAAGTGCATGATTTGAAGATAATAAAGCCAAGAGCAAGTCCTCTGAACAAGTCCTTGAGTGACAATAATCAGACTAACTCAAGAAACCTGAAGCTCCTATAGAGTTTTCTACTGAAGTCCTGAATGAAATGTTATGTAAATTAGCTATTTATTTTTATTTTATACATTTGGAAAAAATAATACAACTCTATTTATTTATTTGTGTATTATTGAGTGTAGATTTACGCACAAAAAAATTGCAATTTTATCCATGTCAAATCTAATCCACAACACAATAAATAGTGCAAAAAAGTGTAAGGATCTGTAAACTTTCTAAAACCACTATATATCAGAGAGAAACACAATACATCATGCAAATAATCCTCTGTCAGGAGTTGCCAAATTTCATTGTCAACACAATTTTTTTGGGTGAGTCAATATCAGATTCTATTAAAGTAGTCACAGTCCTTCTTTCCCAAATCATTGTGGCTCTTGTTGATGGGACATTTTCTTTGCATCGCTCTCTGATCTCTGCTAAAATGTTTTGTGAATAGTCTAGCAACATTAAAGTGGGCTCAGACTCCAACCTGTTAGAACCAGCCAAGAAGAATCCATTCCAATTTGTTCCATCAGACAGGGCAGCTGCACCAAGCTCCTCCACTTTGCTCACATCTTCAGCCAGTTTTTTTCACTATGATCTCCAACTTGAGTAAAGATTTTTTTTTCTTTTTAGAGTTTGGCAGGTCGTACAGTCACAGCTGTTACAAGCTGCTTCACTAATGCTGCGTGAGTTATTGTAAAACTTCCTTGTAACGGACCTGTTTTGAACCTGCACACTAAAATAAGCAGTTTGGGCACAGATCATGTCCATCATGCAACTGTATATTAAATATCTGAGACCTACCATAAAGGTAGACTCATAGAGTTAATACATTATATTGTACATGTTTAATGCGTTTACAGTACATTAACCAACAGTTAGGCAAAATCATTGTCACAAAGCTTATTTTACAACCCCAAATCAGAAAAGGTTAGGATGGTATTAAAAAAAGCACACACTGTTTCTTACATGTACTTTGACTTTTTGCTTTTTTCATTGCAGACAGTAGGAAACCAAGATACTTCATGTTTTGTCTGGTCAACTTCATTTCATCTGTTAATAAAAATCCCTTCTGGCCTTCAACACATTACAAAAAAACTTGGGCCAGTAAAGCATTTACCACTTTGTAATGTTGCCAGTCCTTTTCACCACACTTAAAACACGTTTTGGCACAGAGGATACCAAGCGATTTAATCTTTCAGGTGTTATTTTCTCCCATTCTTATTGCAGACACGTCTTAAGATTGAAGATATGTTGGCATGAGGGTGATGTCTGAGATTTGGTGTCCCCAAGATGCTACTTTTTCTGTAACAGTGATCCTTGGGGATTTTCCATGTCCTCCCTGTGTCTGTGTGGGTTTACTCTGGTTTCCGTCAAATGAACAAAACAAACAGCCACAAATTGCTGCTTGAAGGTTCCTAGACACTTTGAGTAACAATCAAAAAACATATAGAAGTGAAATGATGCTTTGGTTACAGAACTAATAGAACTTTAAAAACTTATTTGGGTGCCATTTTCTTTCGCTGTAGAGAAAGGGGCACTATACAATACATTTGGAAAGTTATCAAAAAGAAAATACTAATAAAATACTAAAATTGGATGCAAGTATTCAGACCCTTTTTCTATGACACTTAACATTTTCTATGAAATTTACCTTGGTTGATTTCCTTTTTCCCTTAATCATCTCTGAGATGATTCTAAACCTTGACTGTAGTAAATTCAGTTGACTGGACAAGCTTTGGAAAGACAAACACCTGTCTATATAGGGTCTCACAGCTCACAGCATATCAGAGCGAAAACCAAGCCATGAGAACTAAAGATCTGCCTGTAGAGTTCAGATACACATACATTTACTTTATATTTACATTTATGTTATTTAGCAGACGCTCTTGTCCAGAGCGACTTACAACTCATACAGTCTTACAATCCAAGCAATTGTGGGTTAAGGGTCTTGCTAAGAGACCCAACTGTGACAGAGGTGGGATTTGAACCCTGGACCTTCTGGTCCATTAGGGCACCACAGTTTATTCATCTTTACCAATACTGTCTGAGGTCAGCTTCTTCTTTCTTAAGAATAAAAGTGGTGGTCTCTGTTGGTGTATTGATTATCTCAATGTTGTCACAGTTGTAGTAGCCACTCTCTACCTTTGGTCCCTGATGTTCTGAAAATGATTCAACAAGCCAAAATCCACATTAAGTTCAACTTGAGAAGTATTCATGACTTCGTAAAATGTGGGGAAGACAGCTTTCATAAGGACACCAGGACAGTATGAGAATCTAGTCAAGTCTATTTAGTAAAAAGTTCACTAAAATAAGGTTTTGGAAATGATCAAATCCATAAAAAAAACATTTGGTCAGTCTTGATCTTGTTCCAGAGATCACTGCTTTCTTGCTTTACATAACATTTTCAGAGTACAAGGTATCTGCAGGCAATAACACAATTAGGAACTGCATAATGAACCTGCTTAGCCTTATTGCACTAATCACATGTGATCTTGAGTAAATATTATCATTCAGACGGGATGTTGCCTTCATTAAAAAAGCCAGATTAGCATCAGCATAGTTATAAACGTTGCAACTCTTTGAACCAGTTTCGGCGTGCCAGTCATCTTCCCCGTTAATTTTCAAAGTCTTCTTTATCAGGTCCCAACCTGTGTGGCCTTAACGAATCCTTTTACGAGATGGCAGAGGCTGCTTATCAGCTGTGATTTTGTTCCCAATGTTCCCTGTTTAAAATCCACACACTTTTTTTTCACAAGTCTTAGGTCAATTTGTGTCTTCCTTCCTTCTTAATGTGGGGTTTCCTTTCTCATGAGACTTGTTCAACATATTCAATGCCCTGTGTGGCACTTCCTATACAGGGCAGAAAAGGGCGGGACATATGATTATGTTGTAAGTTATCTTTACTAAGGAATTTTTAAGATATCGTGTTATGTGAAGCAGCTGCTTTTTACTACTTTAGATAATTATTTAGATAAGCTTTCCAAATAGTAGATTTTAACAAACTACTGACTACGGGAAAAAAAAACAAAAGTAAGGATGCTATAGTGCAGAGTTTGTTTGCACTGTTAAGGCTGTACTTCTTCATGCTGCAAATGTTATTGTTCAAAGTTCTCAATTAAATCAAAATAGTTTGTAGTTGTTAATAATGTGTTAAAATCGGATAGGGTCCTTTTTAACCGTTTCATATTGTAGAATGTATCCTTAGTTGGGGGGGGGGGATTGTTGTTAAAGAGGTAATGGTACCTGCTGTCCAACCCAACATGTCCGTTTTCCCAAAACCTTTGCTGTACGAACTCACTGAGCAAAAAAATATTGCACTCAGATGAAAAGAAAAATGCTCTAAAAGGCTACTTTTAGGTAGTGTACGACTTTTAGACTGTGAGCGACTGGTGTCTGCTAGATATGCCTCTATGATGCACTAAAAGACATTTTGTACAGCCTTAAGAGGGGACAAATCACTGGGCTGAGGGAAGCATGATGGACTGTCCATCTGTCTATCTGAGCCGTTTGGAGGTGTTGGGAACAGTGGTTCCCATGAGGGCGCACACACACACCGATGAGCCCTTAAAAGGCCCAGATAGACCACCAGTAGAGAGAGAGAGGAATGTATGACAAGCAGCTCCCACATTTTCGTCGTTCACAATCCAGACAGAGGAGGCACCTTCACTACGCACCCCTGTCTGAATGAATTATGAATGAATTAATATTTTTTACTGAACGACTGCAGTTGGAACTAGTCAGTTAAAATATAGTAATTCATTGAGTCTAATAAATGTACATTATTTTTGGGTTATAATCACAGAAATATGGCCCAACAATATTTCAATAACAGGGTGCAGAGGATTTTGATTCAGTGCACATCTATGATTTATTTGTGAACATCCTGTGATTGGTGTGTGTGTGTGTGTGTGTGTGTGTGTGTGTGCACTCAGCCCAGTCTGGTTTTATGGTTTGAAAAGCATGATCTTCATTCTTGGGACTTGGGGCTAACTATGCCACCATCTCGTGGGTACAGCAACTCCAGTGTCAAACTCAATTAGCCTCAAATCATTCAAAGAAACCATTTCCACTGAGGAGAGTGCCTTCTTACCCTTTGAAAAAGTGAAGCCTGGGGGAAAGAAACTGCTCTAACATCTAAAGCAATAGTAATATTATGGGATGTAAATCCACAAAACACTCAGTCTTTAAGAATGTGTCTGTTCCACCCTGTTTTATTGCCAGCCTCTATTCTGGAGCTTGAGGTTCTGAGATTTAGCCAGTATAGAAGTTTTACCTGACACATTCCCGCCGTGACCACGGTTTGGATTTGATTAAAGTTGCATGGGATCGAATTGAGAATGTCCAAGAGGTTTCAATTCAATTATGGCCATAACCTTTATTGCTCTCAATTATTAATATTTATGACAGGTTAGCATGTTAACAAAACACAGACCCACCCTTAATTGCATGTGAGGCCCAAGAAATAAAACTGAGCTGCTATATACTGTCAAGACTTTAAACCAAAAATGTCTATTGTATGAATTCGGACTCCTTTTAGCTGCGACATTTTGCATATTTTATTTTGCAACCTTTTGGATTCTTATTGAGAATTAAAAGTAAGATCATATGTTTATCATGTACATTATTTGACAGGAATTGTGCACATTTTAAGTTCGTTTGCATAGGTGTGAAGCAAAATGTTTCCCAATTTTATCCAGCTCCTTCAGAGAACTAATCCATGCTTTACTTGTTCTGGGTCCTGTCCAAATTAGGTCAGATACCTCTTATATTTGTATCCCATGCAGTCCAGCTCCTATTTAGGTGGATCCAGTACCTCTGTATTTGTATATATTACACAAAAAGAGCATAAAACATATTAATGACAAATTCTAATTGAATGCCACTCCTTTCCGAAACCCCAAACGGATCGTTTTTTTTTATGGTAACTGCAGTCCTAGCGTAGTGATCATCAGTCACATTTGGCATGGTCACATGTCAGAGGTACAGACAGCAAGGTTTGGAAATAGCAAAAAAGATAACTGATAGGTCGAGTCAAGTGAAGTCAGATTTAGTTTACTTTTTAGTTAGCTTTTTACAATACAGCATCGTCTCACAGCAGCTTTACAACATTATACAGTCGACTCCGGTTAATAGGACCACCGGTTAATGGGACCAGCCACTTATTCGGACCAAATCCTAAAAATCCCAATTTTGACACTAAAATGTTGAAGCAACATATTTTTCCTTTAGAATGTTGCATATACTCAGATTAAACTTTTGATCTGTCATCTATGTCCTATTACAAATAAAATGTTGACATTTGCCATCTCCACATCATTGCGTTCATTTTTTATTCACAATTTGTTTAGTGTCCCAACTTTTTTGGAATCCGCTTTGTATGTAATATCTGTGAAAAAACTCTTCATCTCTGGCATCAGTACCCGAAAACTACCGAGTTTCTCCCCAGCCCTCTACTGCCACCTACAGATCTTTGCCTAACATTTTCATGAACTATAAAAAAATAAGCCACAAGTCGCCACATAGCCACAGCAAAAGCGCATCAGATCACACTGAATAAGTTCTTTAAACGTCGACTGGATTTTATTAAGAACTTGTTTTTTACAGTATTATGCGTCCTATGCTGAGTACCTATACATTGTGTTGTAGATTGTTTCAAAAAACTTGTTTGCAAATTTATTTTTTAATAAACAAAGTTCGTAAGCAACAGTAGTTCTTGTTTGTATGTTCGCTATACGTAAAAATCGCACAATTAAGGTTTAATAAACATTTAATATGTTACATAGCACGTCCCGTCCTCTCTCTCTCTCCAATATACCTACAAGTTGGCATTTCAACCTCTAAAGTTAAAAGGACAATGCACTATTATTATTATTATTTCTGTGAACAGTTTTATCAAATTATCCCTCTCTTACATTGTAGTATACCACGTGTTTTGGGCTTGTTTCGTTTGACCTGCCCGTTTCTCTAGTTAGATCTGGCAACACTGGTTTACACTGTTTACCTGCTTGTGAATTGGAGACTGTTTTAATTCGGTTTGTGTGTTTAAAGACTTTCATGGAAGTTACTCATGTTTGTGTGTATGACATCTTATAGTCATATAAGAGCCTACTTATTTATAATAAGCTTTAAATGGTGCTCATGGAGTTTGAAGTGTAAGGGTCTTAACAGTACATTACTGAATTGTTTGCAATTATTAAATAACTTCCATAGATTTCAAAAGACGTGTATAATAGTTTAGACTTGCACTCGTGTTTTCAGTGGCATCACAGATGAATTTACATAAAGCAGTTTTCTTTATATTTACATTACAGATGTTACCTGCTGCAATGCTTGGTTCTGCCTCATGTATTCCTCATGGAGCTTCTCCACCAGGTTATGCACCATGCCAGGCTGAACGTGCAACAGAACATCCCACCAGTCATAGCCTGTCACCATGCAGTACTCTAGAAGAAACAGTAGGTGGCGCAGCAGAATGTTCATGTCCAACATCTGGCCCATGGAGGGGGAGACGCGGATCATGTGCAGCTACAAACAGAAGATCAGCTCAGAAGATCCGCTGATAAGATGTTTTATACAAAATATAGTGATGCTGCCTCAAACGTCATTAAGTACTATGAACAAACTAAATACAGTAACGCAAGCACATGCATCTTAGTTTTATCCACCTTTCCGTGGTTATCCACGCCAACCAGAGCCAGAGAAGTCCAGGAGAACTGCAAGGCTTTGAAGTGCACTGTTGGGCCACCAGTTCTCTGTCGTTTAATGGCCGGTTCTTCACCCACACGCTGAGATGAGCCAGATGACATGTAGAACACACCCATGGTTTGAAGGGACAGGCGGTGCAGTATCTGAATACTTCCATCGTGGAACGCCAAAGCCAGGCCTGATCACAGAGACAAATCTGTTTTAAAAGATCTATCCTGCTTTTGTCAATGGTTCAGACCACTGGTGGTGATGTAATGGTGTGAGGGATATTTTTGTTGCACACTTTGGGTTCCCTTAATACCAATTAAGCATTATTTAAATGTCACAGCATATACGATTTTTGTTGCTGACCATGTTCATATCTTTATGATCACAGTATACCATCTTATGATTGCTACTTCCAGCAGAATAACACATAATATCACAAATCTTAAATCATCTTAACTGATTTAATGACATCATTAAGACTAGTCTCTTGGACAGGACTTGCTTCACTGTAATCAAATGGCCTACACAGTCAACAGATCTCAAAAGAGCTGTTTAATGGCACCAGGGACAAAATTGTAAACCTACACAAGGCTGGGATGGGCTACAGGACAGTAGGCAAGCAGCTTGGTGAGGGCAAAAACTGTTGGCACAATTATGGAAGAAACACAAGATGACTGTCAATCTTTCTCTGTATGGGCTCCATGCAAGATCTTAGCTTGTGGGTTAAGAATGCTTCTGCAAAAGTTCAGGAATCAGCCCAGAACTACACGGGAGTACCTGGTCAATTATCTAAAGAAAGCTGGGACCATAGTCTCAAAGATGACCGTTAGAAGTTCACCAATGACCATTGTATGATCCAATGGAGGCATGGGAAGGTCATCACAAGACTTTGGCCAACAACCTCCTTTCCTCGGTAAGAGATGGGTCGTGAATGCGTTTTCTATAGCATAACAATGAGCCGAAATGCACAGTCAGGGCAACTAAGGAGTGCCTCCGTAAGAAGCATTTTAAGGTCCTGGAGAGGCCTAGCCAGTCTCCAAACCTGAGCCCAATAGAACATTTCTGGGGGGAGTTGAAACTCAAATTTACCCAGCAGCAGCCAAAAACCTGAAAGATCTGAAGAGGATCTGTATAGAGCAGTGGGGGGAAAAATCATGGTCCAGAACTAATGAAATGAAAAAGACATATCCCCTAATGAAATGTCCCATAATTTATGTGATCAGTGTTTCTTTGTGTGTGGACAGACAGACAGACGAATAGATACATGACTGGTATTCTATGACTGTAGGCTATGTAGTGTAGGATAAATGCCTACAAAGAGGAATAAGACACTCTGGATAAAGGTGTTTGCATTTGTTTGTATTTTGAAAACTTTGTATTGCTTTTAAATATAACATGTTGCATTGAAAACAGTAAAAGGTAACCCTTACCTAAGCCTGGGCAAAACTTAGTATCTGCAGCAACTTTAAGGTCAGTATTGGAGATTGAGATTGGCAGTTTCGGTAGTGCCACTGCAGAAACACGGTCCAGATCATTAGTGGCAGACAAGATCCGCCACTTTAGAATCATTGGCTGCTTCTCGCCAACTGTAATCAAATAAGTTTAAACAAGATTGCAATGAATAATTTATGTACAAACATCATCATACACAGTTACAGTAAAACTCTCTTTCTTTCTTTTTCTTCTTTCTTTTGGAATTACATGGGTTTCCATATTAATCTCCAATAATACTAGACACACATTCTGACTACACCAATAGAATATTCATATTTATTGATAAATAGCGTGCTAGGGCTCCAACTCAAGTGTATGAAGTTAAAAATGCGTGAACAAACTGCACCAACAGATAAAATACAGACCCCACTAGCCTCACAGTCTACATTGTCGGACTTAATCATAACTTGTTTGGAGGTGGATTGGTTTTGAAAAGTTGAATGTTGAACTGAAGGTGGATCTGCAAACTATGTTGTAAACCAGTTGCCAATAAAGACATAACGGCAACTAACTAGATTTTACCATCTGCAAACTAACCACCATGCAAAATATAAAGAAGGAAGCCTTTGTGAGTCAGCTGTCCATGACAGTCTTAAACCAGCCAAGATACCTGCACAAGCATAGTCAGCACACTTTAGCAGAAGCATTCTGCAAAAAAGTGCCTTACGACAAGAAAATCAACGGACGGCAAGGCATAACAAATCCTGTTAGAAATTACATTGTGAAAGCCAATTAAGGCGGTAGACAACAAACAACTTCTGAATACTTTAAACCCAAGACATTTCCTGCTAAAGTATTGTCCAATTACCCTTACTGATAAAATCCCAGGGCGGCATAATGGCTCGGTGGGTAGCACCTTCGCCTCACACCAAGACGACCCTGAGTTTGATCCCAGTTGGAGCTGTCCAAGACCTTTCTGTGCGAGTCTGCATGTCTTCCAAATGGGTTCATCCTGGGTACTCTGGTTTCCTCCCATAGTCCAGACATGGGTGTTAGGTTAACTGGTGTCTATAAAGTGCTCCAAGTGTGTGTGCCCTAAGATGGCCCTGTCTAGGTTTGATCCTGCCTTGTGCCCTATGCCTAAGCAAGAATGGGAAATAATTCCACCTACAAAGCTTTAACAATTAGTGTTCAGTTCCCAAACGATTATTGAGTGTTGTTAAAAAGAAAAGGCGATGTAACACAGTGGTAAGCATGCCCCTGTCCCAACTTTTTTGGAACGTGTTGCAGGCATCAAATTTAAAATGAGTGAATAAAAAAAACAAAAAACAGTTGCAAAAAACAATAAAGTTTATCTGTTTGAACATTAAATATATTTTCTTTGTTGTGTAATTAATTGAATATAGGTTTGCAAATCACTGTAATCTGTTTTTATTTGTTTTATACAACGTCCCAACTTCATTGGAATTGGGGTTATGTGTATCTTATTTACTTTGTTATGTAACTACAAAATAGCATTATCCATTTTAGAAACAGACAGACTTACCAACGGGTGAGCGGTGCTGAAATATATTATTGACTGGGAGCCCCTCTTTCCGTAATGACCAACACTCTACAATGCTTCCCATCTGACTGGATGCACATAGCAATACCTTCAGAAACATGAACAGTATTAAAGCCAGACTAGAACAACCCACATTTAACAAAGTCATTTTCTACAAAGTCTTTCATAATGGTACTTGCCTATCAATGGCCTTAACCATAAGAGAATTGCAGAGAGCAACACAGAACCCCAAATTTGCTGACCAGACTCTAACTTTACTCACACTGCGTCATACCCAGTTACTATTTATTCAAACATGTCTAGTGCTGGTGGTAACAACAATTTTTGAATCTTTAAGCAAAATGAACATTTAAACAATGAGTCAGTGTACAACGTACAGGTATGCCGATAAATGTCAGTGTTATTTATGTGAAGAAATATACAATACTACTAGAAAGATCAGCCATAACTGGATTTGGAGACATGCGACTTAGTCTGATGGACCAGATCACATTTGATTTGGTTTTACCTTTAACCGGCTATTGGCGTTTATTGATGTTTGAGATTTGTGACAATGGCAGCAACAATAACGGACATAGAGGACTTTCAGCATGATGAAATTCCTATACAAAGAAATGCACTGCTCAATGGGTAAACATGGATTTGAGTTTTCAGATAGCAGTACCAACCCAAAATAAAACATGAATCAAAGCACAATAAGGAAAAAGCAGAAATAAAAGTTCATAACTTGTGCAGTCCTGAATAGCTGTTTACATCAACAGCCAATCAACACTGTGGATCCACAAGACGCCTTATCCAGAGCGACTTACAATTAATACAGTCTTACAATCCAAGTAATTGTGTGTTAAAGCCCTTGATCAGGGACCCAACTGTGGCATAGGTGGGATTTAAACCCTGGAACTCTTGGTCCATAGTCCAGTACCTTAAAAACTAAGCCACTACAGTTCAAAAGTACTCCTTTGTTTTCCCTCTATATTCTTGTAGAGTCTCTGTTTCACCTGGCTGATCTCCCATGCAGTTCATAATACTGCCTATCAATGCCAGTTTCATCATACCATCCTCTTAGGTATTACAGCTTTCCCCTACACAGGTTGTGCTCTGTTGCTGTTTTGCCTGGTAACTCGTTGAGAATGCTAAAAACCTCACCTGCTCGGAGTTTTCCCTCGTGAGAAACTTGAGGTGTGTGACAGCCGGGTACTTGTTGCGTCTGAGTGGGTCAGTGGTGCAGCGCATGAAGAGCGAGGGCAGCAGTTCTGTGTCGATTCGGCATTTCTCACTCACCACGCTCACACACACCTTATAGAACTGCACAGGTGAGGAGCTGCTACCGTCTGTTGTGGCCACCACAATGTTTCCACCACCTGTGAAGGCAATGTCAGCCAGGGCTACTCGGCCACGTAGGCGACTCAGACTTTCACTGGCGGACAGCAGTGCACCATTGGGCTTCAGCAGAGACACGCTCACTAACCCGCTGATCGTCACAGCAAGCCAGCCCTCCATAGGTTTGCCACCGAACAGAGTTAGCGATGGTGAAAACTTGACCCGTGAGAACTTTTCTCCAAAGTTGGTGGAGCCAGACTGTGGGTCAACAAGGGTAATGATTAAGACAATTAACTGTAGACCAACAGATGCCTGTCAAGAATATTAACATAAATGTCCCCTAATTTTTGTAGGCAGCATGATTAAATTTGTCCTCCTTGCCTTTTCCACATGCAGAGCAAGCTTCACTCCATTATGCAACCATGACAGAGATACAACAGGGTCTCCATCAACAGAGTTGCTGTGAGTACTTTCCCAGCTGTTTACAAGGTGCTCTGTCATTGCCCAGCACTTTATCTGTCCATCTCCATCAGCAGAGAGCAGTCTGGATCCTAGTGAAACATTTAAACACATGTAAAATGCAATTTGCAGTTGAATCCTCTTGTTCATCATATACTTATAACGTATTCGGTACAAGAGTCTGGTTCTCAATTTTAAAGCACTGCACGGACTCGACCACACTTATCTCGCTAGATTTCTCACGTCACACAGCATCACACAAACTGAGGCATTCTGACGCTAATCTGCTTTCTGTCCGGGTGGCAGATCTTTTGGTGCACTTTAGAATTATATGCCTTCTAACCTTTGCTCCACCTCTTCTCGCTGATGTCAAGGCTTCTCTTTCAACACCACTTTCACACTTTTTCATTTATTATGTTCTATTCATTTAGTTTTCATATTTTGTTGGGTGTTTTGTTTGTTTGCTTTGTACAGGGACCTTGAGCCAAGTACAGAATTTCACGTGTGTCCCTGAAGCCCAGATTCAAATCATTAAGAAAATATTAAGGATCAACGAGAGTGCAGTTAAAGTATTTAACAAAAAGAAATATTTTATAAAATAATATTAAGTCTGATCCATTTTAATAACTGGACTTCACTTAAGTTACACTTTGTGCTGCAGACTTGTGGAATCATACCAACTTAAACTAATTACGAAAGTATATAAGTACATATATACAGTAAAATAGATAATATAATAATAAATTAGTTTAGAGACCACTGCAAAATTCTAATTTTCTCTGAATTAACTATGTCTGTGATGTATGTGTTTGAGTAAATTATTAAACAATAAATAGGGTGTAAATAACACTAAGTTTCTCATGATTATACATTCAATAAAAGACATTCTTGAAGTATATGGTTTACAATTGTAGACAAAATGTTATATTGTAGTGTCACCATATATCAAATTACCAAGTGAAAAATAGTAATTAATAACAATTCAAAATAATGTGTGCATTTCTTGTATAAAAAAACTGTAACAAAGAATCATTAGTCCCATTTAATTAAAAGAAATTAAAAGTTATATTGTAACATTTTCACAAAATCTTAAACAGAAAATCTAAGTAAAGTATTGTTACAGTCCTATTAAACAAGACCTTTATGACCTGATAAAGTACATTTGTTCTTTTGTTTTTTCTTTATAAAAAACTCTTAGGTATGTGATTTCCCCAGTCCAAGAATACATGTAAAGGCTGTGCATACGTGCCATCAGTAACTGTGCAGAATGAGAGGGATTGTATTAAATGCATTTATTTCTTACCTGACTGGTCCCATTCCAAGCATGAGATAACTTCTGCATGACCAGAACTGATGGAGTAGGCATCCCACGGATGTTCAGTGTCAATGATATGGATCATACGACTGAGATCTAAACACAAAGAGCAATGCATTTAATAATGTACTGTTTACATGTTAACCTATAGTAGATTTCATTAGATTAGTGTTTGTAAGAGATCTGTGGAGCTGAAATGCATTGATGATTGGAGAGGTCAAAGGAGAATTGCCAGACTTGTTAGAGCTGACAAGAAGGTCACATTAAGTCATTAAAACAGTGATCAAAAACATGCCTCTGAATGTTGATGCTTGTGGCAAAGGGCAACAACAGAAGCAGACCACATCAAGTTTCATTCTTATCAACAAAACATGGGTATCAGACACAGTGGGTAGTCCTGCCACAATGCATCACAATGATGAATTGCACAGTGTTTGTAGTTAAAAAGCTACAAATGTAGTTGTGAATGTCCTTTGTAACTGTACATCTTAATGTCTAAATGGTGTTGTAACCGTACATTTCTGCATTTTCTATCATCAGGGTTAATTTCCATAAATAAAAAGCGTAGTAGCATTAGGAACCATGTGTAGACTGTACACTTCCACTTTTCAGCAGTATCTCTGACACTTTTACATATTGTTTACCCTCTGCACACAGTTGTTTGATGTTATATTTACATTATGGTATCTTAAAAAAGAGCATGGTTATGATTTTGACACAAACTGTGCCATGAACTAAGATGGATTATGTGGGTGCTGGAGAACACATCAATGAGTAAAACTGGGCGACCTGAGAAAAATATATTTTTAAGGCTGGATCCCTGGTTGGATGACATGTTTGCTTTTAATTCTAATTTACAACTGAACACAGCAACAAGTGTACACCAACTTGCTGCATTAATAGACCCAGAGACACTGAGGTTAGAAACGGTACCCTGCCAGTTACATTGTGTTTAACGTTAAACCAATTATTAAACCAATTATTCTCTACAGGATTAAAATCTTGACTGTGACCAGTTAAAACATGAGCCTTAAGGACTTGTTCTCAGGCCATGTCTTTGCTGGGTGGACTGGAGCAAAGTCTTGTAGAAATTATGGAACAAACTTTTGTAGCCATTGTTCTGCATTATGTATTCTCCCCACACCATGCTTGTTAAAGATACAGTCACTTCTCCCAGACACCTATATGAGCATTATCTTAAAACTCAAATTGTAAGTCATCACTTAACCTGAACTCTTCTGAAACCATCAAACAAACAAACAGCACTCTGCCAATGTTGTCTTTGATATTTAACATACCTTCTCAGCAGAAAACTGAATGAAAACTGAACATTCTGGTCATTGTTCTTCATTTAATAAAAGTGTTTCTGAGACAATAGATGGTCTTACAATTCTGTCATTGGTTTGCTTTAAAAAAACTACTTGAGTAGGTCCTCTAGTGTTAGATATGAACCACAGGATGATGGATGATGCTGGCATGACTGGGTTGGTTGTTGGGGCACTTTAGATACACCAGATAACTTTGATAGGTAGGATGAAACTAGAGCACTCAAAGGAAAGCCATACAGACATATAGAGAAACTGCAAACTTCACAAAAACAGAAGCAGGATTGGGACCCAAATGTTATTGCTTTAACCATTGTGCTGCCCTGCTGACAATCATCAAGCACCCAATTAACATCTGGTCAGTGGTGTTGCACTGGTGGTAACTGTTCACTAAAGGATGGGGTGGTGAGAGTCTGTCCATACGGTATTAGCACATTAGAAGCATTATTTATCTCTACAAATGGCCAAGAATGACAGGTAATGATTACAAATGAATGCCACTAAGTGCAAGGCCAATGTAACATGCATCGAATACAGACAAAACTGTCTCTTCCTGTTAGTTCTCCATTATGAAGATTCACTTTATTTAATAAAGTTAATGTTAGTTAATGTGAGCACTGAAGGTAGATCTTACCCTTATCTTCCTCTTCATGATTCTTCAGGTCTGTGGTGAAAGCGATCAGGTTTCTACACGACCAGGCACAAACTAGCGGGATTGAGGGACAGTTGTTGCTTTTGCTTTTCTTCTCCCACTCGCACACATATGCAACCTCCATTACGAATGAATTGACATTGACGAATTTAATTGAATGTAAACCTAAAATTCCTTCCAAACAGATGCTTAATTTCACCGAGCCATTTAGTCTGCAGCAGAACACTGAGCCTTCTGCTTCTCCACGACAAAATGTGACACGTAAATCGAACAACAAAAAATAGAATTAACGTAAGCTACACTTGATCCAGTTTTCTCATTGTTAATATTTTGCAATGCAGTTAAAAAACACGTGAAGAATCACAATTCCACCGACAAAAACTACGCAGACCTCTAATACGTCCACAATCGTCTAATTCTTCGTGTTCTTCCTCGAAATGTTGGCGCATTACAGCCTATAAGTTACATTAGCGCCTCCTAAAGGTTTTAGGCAACTTCTTACCTTCCACGAATGGCATTGGTTTATTCTTTAATCATGTGCTCTTTAAAACATATTATGATAATTCTTCCCTGTGTTGTTGATAAAAACGCTTTTAACGTTTAGCTTTTTATTCTATACTGTTTGACCATTTTCTTCCTTGTATCTGTCACACTCACTGCTCTAGTCATAATTGCGCGCGCATAATTGTGTGTGTGTGTGTGTGTGTGCGCGTGCGCGCGTGCGTGCGTGCGTTTGTGCGTGTTTGTGTACAACCCCAGTTTCAGTTGTTGGGACCTATATTCAATTGAATACACTACAAAGACAAGATACTTAATTTTCAAACGGATAAACTTGATTGGTTTTTTTGCAAATATTCATTTACACAATTTTTTAATTTGATACCTGCAGCATGTTCCAAAAAAATTGAGACAGGGCAAAAAAAGCCTGGGAAAATGCAAGGTCCACCTTCTCACGCCAACAAATGGCCAGGCTCGTTTGAAGTTCACCAGTGACCATCTGGATCCAGAGGTGGCATGGGAGAAGGTCATGTGGTCAAATGAAACTAAAAGAGAGATATTTGGTATGAACTCCACTCACCATGTTTGAAAGAAAGAAGAAGGATGAGTACAACTCCAAGAACACAATCTGGAAACATATTTTGGGGGTGATTTTCTGCAAAGGGGACAGAACAACTGCACCGTATTGAAAGGAGGATGGAAGGGGGCATATATCATGAAAATATGGGCAACAACC
>JAVSBV010000002.1:8320988-8335909 GCA_033117975.1 Parotocinclus spilosoma | reverse complement strand
GCCATCCCACCGATGGCTCTGTAATGGCGACCGGCGAGGACGGCCGAACACACCGGGGGAAGGTAGGAACCCTAACAATAATAAAATGTTTTTTTTCCTGCATTGGTGTGGGTTAAGTAGAAATAAAATACAATGGACGTCAATGGCAGTTCATTCACACTCATCATTCCTTTTCTTATAATTTCAATCCTTTACAGGGTTACGGGAAAACTGGTGCCTAGTCAGCTACAGTGCACAAGGCAGGAACAAACCTGTACCGAGGGGCCGACCCATCGTAGAACAAATAAACTCACGCTCATGCATACACTCATGCTAGGGCCACTTTTATCATGATCAATTAACCTAAAGCATGTATTTGGGCTGTGGGAGGAAACCAGGAGTAAATCCATATGGACATGGGGAGGATTCCAGACAGCTAGAACCCAAATTGCTCCAGCTGGGATCGAACCCTGGACCTTCTTGCTGTGAGGCACCTGCCGCTGTGCTGCCCTCAATGGTAGTTTGTTGAACACAAAAACAGATTTCAACAGTGCTGATATAAATTGCAAGGTTACTCTTAAACCATTCAATTTTTAATCAAAGCAAACTGTATGAGCTTTAAAAATGTACCTTGTGTGGAGAGTTATTCATTAACAGGTCATAAGCACATGATTAGCACATCCTGTGCTGAGTCAAAACATTCCACCTGTAGTTAGATGTGTTCCAGCTGTCTGTGGCCTACTGGAATTTGGCTTGTTTTTAGTGTCTTAAATATCTCAGTATTTCTCTTCAAGAGTCACTCTCTACTCATTCCTCACAACTTGTGATCAAACCATACTGTATAGGGTACAGAATGTAATTCTGGCTTGTGTTTATAAAGGGGAGTAGATTGTAGTAGATGGTTTAGAAGGGAACATTTTAAACCAATAGGCTTCTTGTATCACCCATAAACCTTCATGATAAATCTATGCATGACAGTGTGACCTGTAATAACATTTGCCCAGAGCTATGCATAACTGTTTTGCTGTAAATTGACACCATCTTGCAAGGTGTGGACACCATCAAAACATTCCCCTGGTCACTAAAAACATGTAAGCTTTTGATTTCCTTTGCAGTCGACAAAAGCAAACAAGACACAGAATGAGAAATATGGGAAATGCCAGGGGAAAAGTGGAAGCTGTTTTGATGCATCTCCCACACTGGCGTAGAGGCGGGAAGGAAAATAAGAAAAAAAGAAAGAAAAAAAAGTGGGTTTGTTCATTGACCTCGGCTGCCTCTGGTCATCGAATGAGGCGTGCTTTCACAGAAATTGCAGTTTGTTGTGGGAACAGCTATTTGGGATCTGTGTTATTTCTGCAGTGCTCGAGGACGGAGGATGGTACAGGATCACGTACTGTTTGAAGGGAGGCTCTTGTTTTTCATTTTAAATGTACTTTTTTCAACACCACTCCACAGGCACATTTGATGTGTTACATAATATGCTATATATTTTCAATCATTTGAAGTATATGAGGTTACAAGGAGGCCGAAAGTGTGTTTATAGGCCATAGTCTATAGAGTACCTTTACCACTGAGCTACCATAGTTTAACACAACTCCCTGGATAGGTATGCACACTTAAGCACACCAGACCCAAAGAAATGTTTTTTATGCATTGTTGTGAGTTTAGTAGAAATAAAATACAATGGACATCATTTTTACACACACCTTTATGTCAGGTTTCATTTTCAGTTTATATTAGTATAGTTTAGAATTACAATTGAAGTTAGTTTTTCAGTTAGTCTAGACGTAATTATACAAACACGTTTTTGCCTCCCTGTACCTGGACCATATCAGTGTCCATAACAAATAAGTGAAAGGGCTGGACATTCATGCTGGACATTCATACACTCATAATTTGTGTGTTGAGAATATATTCAGAACAACACACCGGTCAAGTTAAATCACATAGAACGGTTATAAATTGTTCTAGATATGCATTAATATACAGCAGTAGGAACATTAACATGTTTCTTTAATCCATCCTTTCTTACTATATTTTTTATTTTCTCACTGTATACTTAATGCACTGGCCAGCAGTATCTCCCCACCTTCCCCAGAACAATTAATTGAAAACAAGTGGAGTGATGTTCTGTTTTCAAGTTCCTGTTTTTAGTACGGTAAACATGACTGAACATCATATTAGCTCAGCTGGTAGTTGCAATAGGGAAGAAACAGTGAATGGGAATTGGTAGGGGTGTTTCTACACCACTTGTCACACTGGGGCACACACAGAATTTAGAGGGGCACAGCTGTATCTTTTTGCTTGCCAAACCATCGTAAAGGCAAAACAGTGCATAAACGTAAGCCTGCTGAACTCTAAATATATTAAGTGATCTAACACAATTGGACGGTACTACGCCTTGCTTGAGAAACATAGAACATATTAACACACAAAAAAATTGTAATTGCATTAACTGAATATATATGCACCATGGCAAATGCAAGACACTGGCCATTCAAGGTTTTGGAAAGATGCTCAGGCAATATGGGAAATGTAGTTCCTTTGGTGAGTTTATGCGGTGTGTTCGGTACTTCTGCCCAGCAATCCAGGATAAAATTAACTTTCTATGCTGTGATTTTAGTGGGTCACAGCAACACTTTACTGTGGCACATGCCACACATAAAGTGGGTCTAATGTCGTTCCTGGGGAATGGTATCAGTTAAAGTGCACAAGGCACTTTTAACATTTTTTTTCTTTTCTTGACATTAACAGTATGATTCTGCTGATATTATATATATAGCTCTGGGTGGAACTTTAGTGCAGGGCAATATTGCTACATTCTTAATTGGACATGTGCCCTGCTTTTTTGTTGAACTACACACACACACACGCACACATACTCACACACAAACTGCGAGAGAGAAAATCTGGGTTAGTCTGTGCCTAACATTAACTTTATCATTGTTTTCTAGAATTGCTAGTGGTGGTATTTTACCTTAGTAGGTGCTTACTGACCAAATATCATTATGGGATACTTTGAGAAGGCCTATACTTCATCTATTTTAACACATTGTTTATATTTTAATAAAACGCTGATTTAAACATGTAGTCTAGGCTTCTCTTTTTGTTGCTATCCCCATTGAGCTTGCATGTTCTCCTGCAATCTTGTCAACATTTTAATCTTATTGACAGTTATTACACAGCTGTTTACATCCACTGCATCCCTTGTTTACTTGAACATACAGTTTGACGTCATTTGACTAAAGGACATTATCCCCAAGGGTGCATCAGAGAGGGAAAAATTCCCACAAAAGCATTTCATAACTGTAGCATTGATGTTTTTTTGCAAGATTTAAGTGAACTCATTATTTGACATGGGTTATCTGACATGGTTTAGTAATTGTAATACATTTATTGCAAACACACTGATTTTGTCAAGTTATTGTTGTTTTTCAGTGTTCTGTCTGGGATACCATTCCCTTACACATATTTCACTTTTTTATGATGAGTTAGTCCATACATCCAGTCATTATCTTCCGCTTAATCCACACGGAGTTGCGGGCCAGCTGGTGCCCACCCGGCAACTCTGGGTGTAAGGGCAGGAACAGGGCGATTTTAATAGGGCACACACACACAGTTAGGCACACAGTCACACACTAAGGGCCACTTTAGAGACACCAATTATGCATTTCTCAATTGAACTAACATACATGTTCGCTCCACCCTGGGATTGAACCCAGGACCTTTTTGCTGTAAAGCAGTGGTGCTCCCACTGAGCCACCGTGCTGCTACTGATGCAATACTGATATGCTTAATGATATGCATAATCCAGAGAGCCCTGATTTGGTTCCTGGTCCTGATTCCTCCTGTGGAAAATGTGTGGAGACACAGTCTCTCTGTGTCTGTGTGGGTTTTTTCCATGTATACTGCTCACAAAAATTAAGGGATACTTCAGAATGAAATATCCCATACTTAAATATTTTTTGTGCATTTGGGTTAGGTCTAATGGTCTTTTAAATTATGTCTGAGTGTAAGTGTGTGTGCATAGGAGTGTGCCCAGCAATGGAAGCTACTAAAGATGCTAACTACCTACAGCCATGCACACTAGGTCGTCTTGTGTTTTGGAACATCTGCCATTTTGGCTGTGTCCCAATCAGTGAGTACATAGTTTGAATTCACAGCATGTAGGACATGGTAACGTGTAGCAATGCACAGCATGCCATTGTTGGTGACATGTCACTGTGATGACCTGGGATGACCCTACTCTTGAGATTCACGTCATCTAAAAATTACCTGAAATTGTCCTTGATAATATGTTGATGTATTTTTTGATCAGTGATGGCAAGCTGTCCTGGACCAGATGCAGCAAAACAAGTCCAATCTATGATACTTCTATGATGCTTCATATGCTGGGATGGAGTGTTTTCCGCTCTCCAGATGCAGCAAATATCATTTAAACCTAATAGTTATATTTTGGACTAATTTTGGTCCACAAGACACATTTTCAATTGCCTTGTGACTTTCCCAGGTTCCATAGTACAGTCAACAACGTTCTTTTTGAAAGGCAGTGTTGGTAATATTAGGCGTGCACTAAAACCAACTGGAAAACGGCTGCTCAAGGTGAATCCTGTTTTGCCTTTAGACCGCCCACAAGATCATCGATCGGCTCTGCCGTTTCTTGCTAATATGTGATTGGCCGTTCCCGCTGTCACTCCATCCAATTGTGAACTGTCTGGACTTGCGGTGTTTTGCAAGTTAATTGCTTATGGTTAAGAGTCTGTGTTCACTTGTCTCTGTAAGCTGTTATCATGTTGGGCATTTGTTCTGCCTGGGTTATGTCAGTTAGACGGATTATAATATCAGAGGTTTCATTTACAGTAACGTTTGAATCTGTGTGCGTGTGTGTATGTGTTTGGTAATTAGATGCAGCCAGGTAAAATATCTAAAAGAGCAAGAAAAATTCACATAAAAGACATATTTGGACATCAATGTGTAAGTTACTCAAAGTAACACATTCCCCAATCCTCTGGAACTCCTTCCCCTCAACCATCAGAAATTCACACTCACTCCCCTCCTTCAAAAACAACATTTGGCTCTCACACAACTGATATCTCAAACACTTTTCACTTTTTATTAGTAGTAATAGTGTTGGCAGTATTACTTTTTTAAACTTATTTTATTATTTAACTTTAGATAAACTTCTTGTTTTTGTGGTTATTGTTTTATGTTATTGTTTTATTCGTGTAAAGTGTCTTTGATGATAATTTTTTATGATTTTTATTATTATTATTATTATTATTATTATTATTATTATAACTGTAGAGTCTCAACAACTCAGATTTGAATAAAGCTTATAATGAATTCCAAAGAGCTACACTTCTTGATTATCTCAAGTTTATTATTTTCTTGTATTATTTGTGTGTTGACTGTTTAAAAAAGTAAAAATTTCATAAAAAATACAATAAAACCTGGAATTACAAATGTGATTTTAAACATCTATATTGTATGCAAATAAATCACACATAATAACTGTGGCAAAATGTTTTTCCTCAGACTATAACGGTACTGTCAAAATATATGATTGTTGCATCCCAAATCATCCCACTGTTCATATGTCATGCAACATTTTTGTCAGGTGACAGATAGTAGAGATGTAGAAGGAGACACAGTAGAAGAGGCTGGAGGAGCTAGAGCATGATAGGCTGAAGGAGATGGAGGAGGAGAGACTGGAGGAGGTAGAGTAGAAGAGGCTGGAGGAGATGGAGGAAGAGTGACAGGAGAAGGTACAGTAAGATAGGATGGAGGAGATAGAGGACAGTAGACTGGAGGAGGTAGAGTAGGATAGGCTTGAGGAGATGAAGGAGGGAGTTGGAGGAGGAGAGACTGGACAAGGCAGAGCAGGAGAGGCTGGAGGAGTGCTAAGCTAAATGCTTTACAACCAGTCAAACCACAAAGGAATCTATAAGAGAGAAGTAACAATAGAAAATAAGCAGAAATACTAGAAAACATAGATTAGTTAAAATGTTTGTTTTTAACATATTTGTGTCTGGGAAATGTATGTCTATCCCAAATCATGGCACTGTTCAACCATTTCAAACCCCCACCTTCTGTACTTAAGCCAGCTGTGCTCCCACCTCAAAATTCTGTCCATGCTTGCGACCTTGCCATGCACACCATTGTTCTTCAGTGTTTTTACTTTGGACTCATTAACATTAGCCAATGTGAAAGAGGCCGCAAGTTGCTTAAAAGTACAGTGAATTCCTCTGTGGCCTTGTTGACTACTGCACTTTTTTATTAGCAAGTCAAGATGGTTTCGTATTTTTTTTCCTGCCTGATGAGCTCTTTTCTCTGCCTGATGAGTCCTCAGATATTTCCTTTGTTTAGGTCATGATCCACTTCCACAAACATGTTATGTGAAGATCAGACATTTAAATATAACAGAATGTCCACTCATACTTGATTGTTATACTATTGATTTAAATCACCTGACTCTAATTTCACCTTCAAATTTAACAGCTAATTCTAGAGCTTCACATGTCCTCTGTACATTTTTCATAGTAATTAGGTTTAATTAATTTATCCTCATTATTCTTTTAAGGCCTTGTGTGAAAATCTGATGAGGTTAACTTTCAAACTTTTAAAAACTTTTTTATTTATTTTTTATTTTTTTACATTTTTTCCAATAATGCAAGAGCATTCAAAAGTTTGACTGGTACCACATAAACCAACAAATAAGTGTTGTTTAGAGTAGGGGGCTCCATACTATGCTGCAATATAATTAAATATTAATGTCTTTTCAATCAGGATAAATACAGTGCCATCATATAAAATATTTAGAATTTAAATATGCATAAAAAAGTGTAAAACAACAATAATTTATAATATAAAAGTACAATTATAAATGTTCTTTAAAGAATGACCTGCATTGTGGAATTAAAATTGTTGGTTCATCATAGCGAGAGTCACAGAATACAAAAACCTGCTTGTGTTTGTTGAGAACTCATTTGTATATTACAGCCTAGAACTGTTGCCCTTAACAAACAGTATCTTGTGGGAAGTAACTGAAGCGCCACGCCTGTAAACACTGTTTCCTGTAGGTCAGAGGGCATCTAAGCCTCTGTGAAAGAGAAAACAAAGAGAATGTCATTTAGATATATTTTTGTGGTACATGTTGTACTCTGTAAATAACCACTGGTCTAATGTTTTCCTGTTTATTATCTTGCTCAGGCTACATACTCATGCATGCATACTGGTCTGCAGCTTCTGGTGATGTTCAAATCAACAATCAGAATAGGTCAAATCTGATCTCAGTGATATTAGTGACCATAGAAGGTTGGTAATGCCAACAGGCTGTTTCAAGTATTTCTGTAATCGCTGGTCCCTCAGTAATTCAACATTCAATAGTTTCAAAAATCTCAGAAATGCCTTGTTGATAAAAGATAACTTGATAACTTACAAGAGACAGACTAGCTCTCAGAAAGGTTGCAGTGACTCAAATAACCAAACAACCAAAACATCCCATAATGCACAAATATGTAGACGCTCGAGGCAGGCTGTTTTACGGTGGTCCTACCCAGAGTATCATACTGTTCCTAATAAAGTGCTTGGTGTTTGGTACATGCCAGTGGTATGCTGCATTACTTTCTTTTTTAGTCCTCTTTTCAACTAAAGTCATAATTTTTTTGGAGTTTTGTTCAAGGATTGGAATGACCATGTCAATAGTTTAATTCCACAGTGGAACCTTAGAACTCGAACTTAACTGGTTCTGGAACTGGCAGGCAGTGGGAGGGATGGATAGAATTAATGAATAATGATATGAATAATAATGAATGCATTTTTTTAATTCACTACATTTTCCCCTGAACATTTGGTTTTACTTTGGTTTATGTAACATAAAGGTTGGCAGAAAGCAGTAAAAGCTGTATAGGAATATTTTAAATTTCAAAATATACCAAAAAACTACATATAGTAACATACTAAAACTGTACATGTGCAAAACACATTTATCTACTGCTTGTCTCTGGAGCTAAAATGACAAATACTGAAACTGAAAGTAAAATATGCAAGAACAAAATGAGTTAAATAGCTTTTTAAATAGCAAATACCACCACAACATGAGTATTCATATACAATCCCAAGATACTGGATTTTTTTGGGCTGTATTGCTGACAATGTGGCAACATCACATACATGGTTTGAGTCACGTATTACATGTGCATGTCACATGCATTTGAATATACGTAAGCAGGTGACTTTCTGTTCCCATTTTTACTAAACGTATTACTTCAGGATAAACAAGTAAATCCTTTTGAAATGTAATTAACTTAGTAAATAGGTTAATGATTTGCAGTCAGTTCCCTTTATATGGTATCTGGGTTAAAGCTTAAGCACTGCCTGTATCATCTGTGTAAATATCTGATATATTCCACTTGGTTATGAGAGAGGTATTGTGTAATTTCAGAGAGCAAGCACAGAGGAGCTATTCAAAAAGTAATGCATACAACCCATTACAAGAGAGAAAACCAATCTGATCTTTTCCAAACAGTGGCATTACCAGGATGCCATCCGGTCAAGTGGGCAACTAAAAAAATATAAAAACACGGTATGAACTGAAAAAGTCATGTATATATTGTAAAATAAAATCATGGTATGCACCATGAAAATGTTATTCCAGTGAGAATGATATGAACTCTGAAACTCTTCAGAATGAGCCTGAGGATACAATCCACGATTTTGCATAACTGTTTTGTAAAACTGACTCACCTGTTATGAGGAATGTAAAGACTATAGGAACAATGGCCAAAAATTCATCTATGCTCTAAATGCACAAGAATGCAAAACTTTTTCTGCATTACGTAATGTAAGAATCATTCAGGTGTTGACGGGATACTTCCAGTTGTAACACTGTATCACCATCATGCATCAGTGTTGTAGTAGACAGTATTAGCTTTAGTTTATAGCAGATTTATTTTCATATGGTATCATGTGTAGCTGTACGTGCTTATGATAAATATAATTATTAATTTGTTTGATTGAGTGCAATTAGTTTTACTTCTCACCACAGTCAGCTTTCATTTACAATGAGCCATTATGAGTAAGAAGAAAGGTGAAAATGACGTTTGCAAGCTAAGAAAAAAAAGTACATTTTTATTTGTCTTATATTGTAAGTTTTTATTTGTATTGACTCTTTGTATGTAAAGCATCTTTGAGTATTTTGAAATGCGCTATACAAAATAAATGTATTATTATTATTATTATTATTAAATTCCTCCTGATATAATAATGGTCATTCCAATTTCCCCTACCTTAGTCACAATATCCGGACTTATCTTCATATAACAATGCAGATATCTGTTTAAATGATTATGGTTATGGTTGTACATTAGTAATCTGTCATCTCTGCCATTACATACCACTATTACACATTATTTGAAAATAATAAATAAATGCATATTCATAGTTTTGTGACATGGCAATTGTGTAATCAGCTCCATTTTACTCAGGCTTTACTTTACTTCATTTGTTCTTCACTTCTCATCCAGGCAGTGTAACGTCTTCTTTAGTGTTAAATCACTTACTCTACAGGGCAAAAGTCACAGGCCACACTTTTATTTCAGAAACAAAAGGAAAACTGACATATCTGAACCCCATATCTTACTCCAGCAATTCATGGGTGAGGGGGCCTATATGGGGGCTATGTCCAAAACATGGCCACCTTCTTGAAAGATGCCCTATTGGAACAAGGGCAAGCTTTTTCAATGCGTTCAAATAGTTTCAACTTTTGTTGTTCAGCACAGGTAATGGTCTGATGGCCAGGTGAACCATATTATAGCCACACACTTGAACAGCACACACATAGAAAGGCCACCAGTTTCACACAGCACTGTTGCATCCCTCATAGCCAAATTCTGAGAAATTGGGACTGTGGACGACAAGCCATGTAGTGGTCGTCTGAAGTCCCCTACAGAAAAAAACCCCTCAACAATGGTTTTGGCCTACTTTGGAAAAAAAAAAAAGAAGCATGATGCCATGTGTCCTGTGACTTTTAGCTCCTGTATTTACTGTTTAACAGGTTTATTGTTTATGCCCTACAGTAGACTGGCAAGCAGAGGGATACAGCTGTGCCCCACTAAATTCTGTGTGTGTCTCAGTGCAACAAGTAGCCAAGAAACACCCCTGTGATGTGACCAGTTAACCTAATTCTGTTCTGCATCTTACATGAATATCCGGATCAAAATGATCCCACTTCCTTTGGAGCAATGTGTACACATGACAATTACATATTAAAAGAGAACCAACTCCAGAACTACAGCCTTATTAAAGCAGCTACAGTATGGTACAACATGTTTATACAGTGAAGTGTTATGTAAGCTTATTAGCCCTGCATAAAATGTGCACAAAACCTTCAAGAACAAAACAAATAACCTCACACTATTGTTAAAAATAATCAGTTATCAGAACAGCTGTCTTGTGACAGCCTGCCCACAGAACCAAAACCACTATTCATATAAGCCAGCAGAACAAAATGTACACCGTTTCCCTTTTGTTTTCTTCTTTTAGCACAGTTGAGCAACTGGGCTCACATGAGGTGAAGCACACTTAAATGATGAGAAGTTTGTGTTTTACTTTTTGTTCCCTTCAACATAAAAATAAATGTAGTACGTGTTTACCAAATCAAAGTTCTATTTAGTTTAAACATTATAGCAGGTAGTATCTATACTTACAAATGTATGCCTTTTAGAACTTGGTCACATCTCACTAGCAAGCAAAATTATAGTATGCATGGCAACAGCAATGTTGTAGGCCTTTTCCAAGAAACAAACCTACAATTTTTAGACCATGAAGTCATTGAAGTACTATGAAATGGTAAGGTCATACAAATGGTTTATATGAGCCGAGGTAGCTGGTGTCCCACAAACGTCATGTTAGCATGAGTAAATTTCAATAGCCAAGGACAGCGTGTTCCAATCCAAAGCAAATCGGTACAACAACAAACCGGTTTGTTCTTACTTTAAATAACACTTATAGCAGGAAAACCACAACAAGCATCAAATTAAACCACGCACATGATGGTTAATTTTGATTCACTTTTATTAGAAAATAGTTAAGAAAATATGGTGTCAATTGAAAAAGTCTATAAAATACATTCAATTGTAACAAGTGCCATAAACAATACATTCAACATTTTCAAACCTGAAGTTATTGATTTCACTATTTGGAACAGAGCTTTGGAATGTTAAGTACACTTGAGTGGTACAACAAGTTCAGATTTTATGCAGTGTCGCACATAATCCCTGTACTCATACTCACTGCTGTCAGAACAGAAAAAGGCACCTTGAACAAACATGGCTTTTTGTCCATCTTATTATTATGAGTCTGCATGCTGCAGCTTTTTTGTGCATTACAGTTTCAGCCAGAGTTACTAAAGCCATTTGCTGAAACATGGAAAAGCACCTTGTTAGATATTCACTTGAGCACAGCGAGTATTTAAAAAAAAAAAAAAATGATATTAATGAAAAAAAAAAAAAAAAAAAAACAGCATTGCCAGTAACACTGAAATGTGTATACACAAAACTTTGTACTGGATTTCTCAACCATTAAGACCTCCATATGCTGATGGAAATCTACATGCCATCAGGACGTTCTCAGTCAAGCCAAAGAAATTAAACTTGAACAATACCTGGGCAGCATGAGAGTTCTATTAGAGAAAAACTTTGTTTCCAGGATTCTCATGACTCCCAAAAAATTACCATTTCCTTATGCCCAGTATCACACGTGCATATTAAGGCAGGTCTAAACATGCACATTAGACTCCCTTAACTCCATCCGCATCCAACAAAAACCTAAACAGAGCTTAAATCATTATTTTCTTGATGGTAGAACTATAATGGAGAAGCAATGCATTTGGAAGCATTTGACTACCACCAAGGGTTTGTCATCTAAACCTTATTGCTCCAGCTAGCAGATGGTAATTACAGGATATATGAAGAGGCACCAGTGGTCACCCAAACACTCCCCCCGACACAGTTAGGTGTTATTCTTTAAGGCCATGTGCAAAGTAAACCATTCTTGGTCTAGCCGCCTCCATAAAAACTAGGTAAGCTTCAGAGGTCGTCGGACATTAGCGGGCACTGACCAGAGTCTGACCAGTTCTTCCTTATCGCCCCCTCACTGGTGTCACTGTAGATCCTTGGGCAACGACTGCAACTCCCTAGGGATGAATGCCAGTCTCGGAGAACCAGGACATCTGAGAGAAAGCAAATCTCTGCTTCATTTAGGACATCACCACATGATGCTCGGACACAGCGCTCAACATGTCATGCAGCGTGGTCTAAGAGGCTGAGGGTTCGGGTCCACCTGAAAACCAAAACAGAACTTAGTACATAGCCTATTGTGGTGTTTAAGTAGTTTCAGATTTATCACTAGCATCACAGTGGCTTCCTTATGGTTTGCATGATACTGACCTCACTGTACACAGGAGGTGGCATAAATCGGAATTCCTGCACATAGGCCATAAATGAACGCTCCAGAACCCCGCTGAGGTCCTCCTGAGGTTGGCTGGTTACAGAAATCTGCACTGCTTCCTCCTCAGTGACGACAGAGCTGTACTCAGGAGGTGCTGTGGCAAAACAAAGTTGTCATGAAACTTGTGTCATTATGACAGAGAAATCATAACCTATTGAGATATTGAGAGTTTTCTTACGTAAACAAGTAACAATATTATTTTATATCACTTCACTTCACTTTTATGACGGGGTAGTTTAAGTTTACAATGGGAATCCGACACACATCTAGCAGCATAAACCGAGGCAAGTGATAACACAGAGTGACGAAAAAGGCATGGCTGTGATAATAATCATTTGTTTTGCACATTTTATATATTATTTAATAAGTTACAGGTTAGTCACGGTTATAAATAAGCTATTTGTTAAGGATTTTGCCCAACTGCATAACTATATACACAACCACACACAGAATACTATTAATATATATATATATATAAATAAAAACAACATTCAACTCATAATGGATTTGTCTGAACATGCCCGATTCGTAAAAAGTGGACTTCCTGTATTGTTACCTTCTTTGTTGTCGTTGTTTTTTTTAAATACACAAACTTTGTTTTATTCCAATTCTCCACTTTACTGGGAAGTACACACATTTCATATGGTGTAAAACATCCTCAGATCATTTTAGTGGTAAAAAGGCAAAACCCTCACCTTCACGCTGCTCCGGGATGGCCATACGGAGCCATTCCAGGTTCAGACTGTACTGGCTGCTGACACTTGAGGTGCGGCTGCCGAATGGATGGAGAGGGATGGTCCCCATGACCAGCGGCAGCTCCAAAGACAGCTTTGAGGTACCAGGAATGTCCACGCACACCTGATGAACAAACAGAAGCGCAACAATAAGTATCTGAAGGCAGCAGGAGTACGATTCTTTACTGGAGTTTAACTGCAAGTACAGAAACTCTAACACTTTTACACTAACCTTGAGCATGTATTCCACTTTAATGATACGACACTGCAGAATGGAGGGACCAACTGGAGGGATCTTGATGGCTCGGCCATGCCAGGTCTCTCTGCGCCGCGCTCCCACTGCATCTCCACACAATGTGGCTACAACAGACTGCTTCTGCTTCATGGTCCCCCTGGCGATGAAGGTCTGCGTCTGAGTGATGTAGGCCTTAGGCACCACAGATCGTGACGTCGAGTTGTCAAATTCTGCGAAGATTGGGATCACTTCTCCTGAGGAGTTTTTATTATCTGTTAGTACTTCTGGCTTTTCAGTTTAGGAGTTTCTGACAAATGTGTAATGTTTTTTTATATCACCTGGTGTGTAGCCTTTACGGTCAATCTTTGCAGTAACTGAAACTTGTCCAAAGTTGTGGTACCAGACACGGGCAACCTTGTCTTTGGTTCCAGCCTGAGGTGCCTGAATGACGTATTAACAACAATATGAGACTGCTGTTCTTCTAATCAAAACCAGAATTACAAACAATCCAAGAGAAAATGAACTTACAAGTAGAGATGGTGTGTTGATATCAATTGGCTCTATAACTGTAAACTCCTTCTTGATCTTCTTCACAGTAAACCATGGCCGGTGCAGCTTCACCTTGACCCAGTATCGAATGCTGCCATGCTTGCCTTCAAATGAAGTCACCAGAGTCCTAAACAAGTAAATACTTGAATTTAAGTTTCTTCCTCAGCCTGGCTTAAGATCCAAACAGTGGATGTTAAAATGCCATTAATGATAAAACTATAAAAAGAAAACGCAACTTACTCTTCCGGTAGCTGGAAGCTGAAGGGGTATTCGTGTTTTCCAGCAGCAAGAGTGGTCACTTCCCCATTATCTGTGGGCAAAAGATCAGCAGTTATTACTGAAGGCTCAAAACTACAAAAGCTTTTTCAGTCGTGTGACAGCTACGATTTTTTTTATAGAAAACATGACAGCATTGTTGTTCAGCATCTTGTATGTAAAATACAAGTTTTCTACCAGAACACTACAACAAAAAGTTTAACAATTACAGTTAAGTCCACAAACTGAACTGCTAAAAGTTAGTGTGACGCTTGCTTAACATGATGTTGGACAAACACTTTTGGAACTCAAATCAACAGTTACATCACCCCATCACATAATACAAAGAGCACAAAGATACATCAGAATTGGTCCCGGAATGCTAATTAATTCATTTTCTTAGCAGCATAATCTAGTTGTTTAATTACTGTCTGCTTAATATGTTTATTCAACCAAAGCTGAAGATTCCTGACATGAACCAACCATAAACAGCTCCAAGTGTAACTTGGTTTAAAGATGAATCTGAGATTAAATTTTAGTAGTTCTGAGATGAAGCAAATTTAAAGAGCCGCAAGATTAACCAATTTTAAAGAGCATTGAGATGAGCCAGGTTTAAAGAGCACTGAGATGAGCCAGGTTTAAAGAGCATTGAGATGAGCCAG
>JAVSBV010000002.1:8277312-8312173 GCA_033117975.1 Parotocinclus spilosoma | reverse complement strand
ATAGGTGTGCCAAGCTTGTGGCATCATATTCAAAAAGAATTGAGGCTGTAGTTGCTGCCAAAGGTGGTTCTACAAAGAGTTAAGCAAAGGCTGTGAATACTATGATTTCTTTGTTTATTAATTTAAAAAAAAATTCAAAACTCTCAAGAAAACTTTTTTCACATGGTTGTAATGGGGAATTTTGAGGAAAGAGATTAATTCAATACAATTTCGAATAAAGCTGTAACGTAACAATGTGGAAAAAGGGAAGTGCTGTGAATACTTTCCGGATGCACTCTATGTATAAGAAAAAATAATTGCCACTTACTAAAACAGACAATAATGCCAGGGGTGTTTAGACAAATTCCCGGGTTTTGTTTATTTATTTATAAAAGTTAATATTTACTGAACCAAGTTTGGAACAGTCACACAATAGGACAATTTTAACATTTAGCCCAAAGTTTAAAAATATATAAAACAGTCTGAACAGTTAATTTTTATAAAACAGAGAAAGGTTTTACCATTTACAGCATTTAAAATTTTAAAAACATTTAAAAAAATTCATTTTAATCTGCACTTTAATCTTTACTTGTATTAACTGCACCAGTTTGAGCTTGTCACCTGTATAAAAGACACCTGTACACAAACTCCACCCTCTGCACCATACACTCACAGCAAATGCCCAGGCCCATTGATGAACACCAATGACCATCTGATGCTCCAGAGAAGGCATGGGAGAAGTCAGATGTCAGATGAGACCAAAATTTAGCTTTCTAGTATGAACTTCACTCACCGTGTTTGGAGAAAGGAGAAGGATGAGTGTACAACCCCAAGAACTCTGTGAATGTGTGTGTATGTGCAAGATAAAGAGTAAAAGGAGAAGTGAAATTTGAGTAAGAAAGAGGAGCAAGTGTAATAAATAAAGAAAAACGCATGTAGGGAGAACAAGGACAGTGCAGGTAACGCTAGTGATGATCGTCTTTTAACACCCACCTGTCTTGCCACAAGTACAGTCAATCCCTGTTAATAGGACCACCGGTTAATGGGACCAGCTGCTTATTTAACTCACCATTGCTTGAATTGTAAGAACATATCAGTTGTAACAAATCCAAGTTGTATAAGGACGTCTGCTAAATTCTGTAGTGTAAATGAAACAAATCCTATTATATACACGTGTAATGTTATTTGCTTATTTGGACGAAAACTCCGCTTAATCGGACCAACGAACAAGTACAGTATGTACATCCATGTAGAAACTCTTCGTCTCTGGCATCATTACCCGAAAACTCCCGAGTTTCTCCCCAGCCCTCTTCTGCCACCTACAGGTCTTTGCCTAACATTTCCATTTACTACAAAAAAAGCCACAAGTCGCCGCTTAGCCACAGCTGAAGCGCGTCAGATCACACTTTATAAGTTCTTCAAACATTGACTGGAATTTAGTAAGAACTTGTTTTTACAGTATTATGCTTCGCATGGTGAGTACCTATACATTGTGTTGTAGATCGTTGTGAAAAACTTGGCTGCAAATTTTTTTTTCAATTAACAAAATTCGTAAGCAACAGTAGTTCTTGTTTGTACATTCACTATACGTGTAAATCATACAATAAAGGTTTAATAAACATTTAATATGTTACAAAGCAGTCCCGTCTTGTAACAAAGGACATGTTTTGTTTAATCAGACCAGCCGGTTATTAAAGGACCAAAAACGATCGCCTCCCGATGTGGTCCCATTAACCGGAATCGACTGTATTTCTTATTTTAAATATGATACTTTGATCTGGTAAAACATGTAGTTAATCAATTAGAACTTCTTTTATTCATAAAAAGACAGATTGCAAACAGAGACAGTGCATTTATAGCTTAAATAATGTGCCTTTATGTTTAGTGTATCATTTATTGTTATTAGTATTGTCAGTTACAAAAAATTTTATATCAGTATTATATATGGGTTACACTGCTCTCTAAACATTGGCGTCAGCCATTAAAAGCAATTTCTGTCAACCACTAGACTACTGTAATATTAACTGTCTGCTACTGCTAGCTGGTATTCCCAAACGTTGATTTAGGTACAACTGACCTGCCTAACCCTGTACTCCACCAGGCCAGAGCTGGTGATATACTGCATTCCACAATGTAGTGCAAGTATTTTATTCCATGAAGTCACCTCCAGTTGTTAAATTAATCAAAACCTTGTATGTGCATTATTTGTTGTACAGGTATGCGGTGTTTAAAGTCCATCCAATGCAATCAAAAATACATTAACTTTCATGTATGGGCTTTAAACATTATAAATTACAATCTGAAATACAAATCTGCCTTTTAACTCGAGATAGTTATGAACAGCTGGTCACCCTAAGAGCCATACAGTGTGGCAGATCCACAGGCAGATGTGGGAGTAGAAGTCATTTACTCGAAAGGGTTCTAGCTTACCAGGACTTGCTTGTTAGCTCACTCTTAAGTGTTACAGCTTTCATATAACAGTTTTGTTTGTGGCGTCGCTGATGCATTTACCAATCGTTTGCAAACATTTTCTTTGTGAAAATGCTCTTAATTTTTACACTAAGTGGTATAAAAACTTTGAGATCATGGTAATGTCTGATCAAATTTCATTTTGGTCAACTTCCTTTTTCACAAAAAAATATGCAGATGTTTTTGTTTATTTTAATTATTTAAAAGCCGCTTTCAGTATCAGTGGATATTTATGGCAGACACAAGGTTAAATCTATACACGAGGTTACTGTGAAACTAGTCATGCATCCTCAGTTTGGGTCAATTAACCTAATGCATGTCTGGACTGTGGGACGTCCAAGGTCAGGATCGAACAGGGGATGTAGCTGTAGCTGTGAAGCGACTTAAATTGATTAATTGAGCAATTTAATTGATCAGTTGAGTAACTGGCTAAATTTAATAATAATTTTGCTTTCATATAGTCTTTGCTTTCAAAAAGTCTTTCATATAGTTTAATATATTCTTATATAGTCTAAATTAGTGGATCATGCAATATTTAGAACACTTACATTTAGTCTCTTAACAAACACCTTTATCCAAAGCAACTTGCTGATACAATCTGATATACTTAGTTCAATGACTGAACAACGATAGCTTTACAGAGGTGGGACTTGACCCGTGTGGCTTCTGGTCCATAATCCAATACCTTAAACTGTTGACCACCACAAGACAAGTGCGTCTTGCAAACTTGTAGGCAAATAATTTTAAAATTGTATTAAAAAAGGCATTCGCGTATAGAAAAGTTGAAAGCCTTTCCAGATGATTCAGTAGTGTTGTGAACATTACAGATTTGTTGATCACCCACGTTCTCTGTAGTCCTATTTATTATCGCAGGGTGCCAATAGAGGGCGCAAGACAAGAACCAACTCTAGGGTGGCAGTCCTTCAGAGGGCATAGTAGTGCACACATGCGCAAACACTTCTCTGAAATGCTAATTAACCTAGTAGAGAACATGCAAACAGGCATACCATGACACATGCCTGGGTCTCTACAGTTGAGGCGACAGTGTTAAACACTGGGCCACCATGCCACCATGAATTGTTAACATATTCCCTAACACTGAACAGGTTGGATTAACCAACAAAATGTACCATGTGTCTAGGGCTGTCAAAATCGTTGCAAAACTAGCTATATAAAGACTCTTTATAGCGTGTATATTTCATAACTAGTTGTGAACAATGTATGCTTCATATAGAAGAGAAATAATATGTACTATACAATATGTTAAACAACACATTTACTACACACAAAGGGTACACATTACTAATGTTTGTTAGCAGTTATGTTTCTAGATTTCTTGTTGTACTGGGGCACTCACGGAATTTAATGCGGCACAGCTCTTTCAATCAGTCGTAGGGCCAACTGTGCACATAAAATAATCCTGATAAACACTAAATAGACTAAGTAGTTTAACACTAAAGTGTTACATTTACATTACTCTGCGGTGGAGCGGTCAGCACTGCTGCCTCGCACGTCCCTGGTTTGATTCGCCTGCATATCCTTCTCATGTCTGTCTAGGTTTTCTCTGGGTACTCCAGTTTTGTCCCACATTCCAAAGATGTGTGCTAGGTTAATTGGTGTTGCCAAAGTGTCCTTGGTCTGTGAATGTGTGTATAAGTGTGTGAGTGTATGTGCCCTGCGATGGATTGGCGCACTGTCAAGGGTTGGCACTGCCTTGGCACAGGGCTCTCTCGCAACCCTGACTAAAATAAGCAGAATGATGCCTATGCTTTGGTGCTCTAATATGTATTTTTTAGGTTATAAGTGGCTAACCAAGTCATGTAGCTTTAAACTTTTATTACCTTGCCTAAAGCGTGGTTGACTTTCTTTTAAATATTTGCAGGTGACGTTACTCCATGCAAAGAAACCCAGCCAAAATCTAGCTCTAACAGCGTTAGGAGTGGCATTATGGGAAATGTAGTGCGTGGAAAGAATTTGCGTGGCTTGTCCTGTTGTTCTGCTTAGCAGTACGGGATCAAATTAACTTTTTTTACAACTGTGATTTTAGGTGGTGCACAGCAATATCTGGTACAGTAAAGTGGGTCTGTTCTCGCTCCTTTTTGTTAGAAAAGTACGATCATAACTGCTGGAACCTATATACAACCTAAGCAAACCCGTCAAACAAATTACAAGTTGTACACCACACCACACCACAGCGAACTTAAAGCAAAGGTTTAGTCTAGCCAATATAATTCATTTACAAATTACGAATTGTGTTCGTATATGAATTATATAAAACGCACGCTACAAAACATGTGTAGAACCGAAATGAATATCAACCTCCCCCATCAAGAAGGAGAGTTGGTAGATTCCAACGTCATCGCCCGGCAATGAACAGAAAGATACACAACACAAAAGCAGGAGCTGTTAGCTTAGGAGAGTAGACGCTCTGTGGAATGGCAGGAGGCGGTGCAAAGTGGTTTATGGGTCCTTTATTTGTGTCGATAGATGTTTGACTTTCTAACTGGACACGGCAGTAATGGAGAAGGCTTCAGTGAAGATGAAAAAGTTGAGAGTCGGTTGTGCACGCCATGCCAGTCGCCAGTGTAGCTTTGTAGCTGGCTATCTAGCTAACCCATGTACGTAGCCAGTTAGCTAGCTACCCAACTAACACAAAGCAACGCGACGACATGAGCTCCCTTCGAAACGAACCGACTTTTATTTTTGTTTGCGTCCTGTGCTCGTGAGAGTCAAGCGGGCGATACTGTCTTCGACAGAGCTTACTCTCTTTACAGACGCGCACTTTACATCAGGGCAGCTAGATAACTTAATGCCATGTCTGACCCAAGTTGCTGGAGTGCAATAACAAACAGTAAATCTCATTTCATCTCTGGCGCCATGCTGAAGCGATCCAAAAGGTAAGAAACAACAAAAGAAATCTAATGACATGCATCACTATCTCTATACTTTATATTTCCGAAGGCATGAGTGAAGCTCCGTGAAGACGTAGCAGCGTTGCTAAACCTCTTGTTTGGGTTCACCTGACATGTTATTGGCATCTATTCACAGACTAAATCGTATTGCCTAAGCCACATTTCCTGGCTGGAAATCCACTTCATACTGGGTGGTTTGGAAAAAAAAAGTTCATCATGAAGTCCGAAAACAAAACAACAACAATCACCACAGATGATTAACTTACGTAACGCCACGACAATGAAAACAGAGAGTAGTTTAGGTTTGTGCACAGGCAGCTGTTGAGTGTTTATGCAGTTTGCCATTTGTACATGAAGTTGGCCCAGTTGTAGAAGTAGCAGCAGTTGCGGTGCTTTTCTGTTGAGGGGGGCACAAGTGTTGATGTACCACTGTAATTTATACTATTCATGGGTTTACTCACATATTATTTGTTTTTAATGATCCTCCTTCTCTCTGTATTTTGTCACAGTTGTCGCAGCAGTAGTAGGAAAAACCTTGGAGTTGGGACACCATCACCAACGCGCCCGCTCTCGCCTTTGTCTGTTCACACAGGTGAGTTACTCTTAAGCTAGATAAACCCGACTCTATTACATATATACATGTCAATATGTTTATGGAAGCCCGTTTTATGGTTTGGTTCAGTTTAGTCTGATAATTTTTAACACATTCAAATAAGGGTGAGTTTATGTAGAAATGTTTAAAGCATGTGGTTATGTAAACCCCCATCTTTTGTTTCCTATGTTGAAAAGCAACACAGAGCTGTGACTCAGGCAACAGTGACCAGGAGACTGAGCAACAAGCCACACTTTAACCAGGCATTCCTCGGTTTAATGCAGATCAGTTTTGGGCAGTGCAATAAGCAAGCTCAGTGATTAGCTCCTCTCTAGATTTTGTGAACCAACTGCATTGGTACAGTTGGTCTTTTGTGAGTGCACTGCATCATCTGAAATCTAAACTATTTTTTTTTTTTTAAATGCTGAACTGTTTCTGGATTCAGCTAACGCATAACGCAAGTTTCACCAATACAGTTTTCTAGGACTCTGCCCACAAATGATAACAACTGCTTACTACGTTCACAAGGCAGAAAACCTTGAATGCTCCAGTAAGTTGTCACTCCCCAGTGTGAGTGTAACTCTGAAGGAGGCTTTGTTCTGTTACAGGCTAGCCTGTCCCGGTGAAAGACCCTACCCGCAGCTCATTTACAAACAACTGTGTGCTTCTGTACCTCACAAATGGCATTGTGGCGAACTTGCAATTTGTTTTATTCATATGTTTAAATACGATCTCCTTCCAGCTGCCAGCAGTCCTTTGGACAGCCCAAGAAATGTCTCTGCCATCGCTTCTCTCAACTTTCCTTTTGCTCGCAGGTGAGTCATTTTGTTATTTTAATGGAACTTGTGCTTAAACTACCTGCCAGTTTTGATATGTTCGTGTTCCTCTATTAAAGGTTGTCAATGTGGCCAGTCGTAAGATATGTCAGTTTTGTGCCTCACATTGTTATGCTGATTATTTATTTTTTCTTCACCTTTCTATATGTCCTCTCAGCCACCTGGCTCGAGCTGACAGGTAGCAAATCTCTCGCATACTCTGTTTTGCATGCAATCTTTGGACAATTTTTAGTACTGACACGATTATGCAGTTCCTGGATTAACTCAAAATCTAGACTTGAGACCCGAGTATGAGCCTCTCAGCATTGCCTCCAGCTGCAGAAGGGGTCCTTGTGGATTTATGGCTACAAGTTGTACCGATGCACTCCCTGCCCTGTGGCTTTCCTGCCTCAGGGGAGAGGTTCTGCATGT
Organism: Parotocinclus spilosoma; assembly: GCA_033117975.1. Taxonomy (NCBI): domain Eukaryota; kingdom Metazoa; phylum Chordata; class Actinopteri; order Siluriformes; family Loricariidae; genus Parotocinclus; species Parotocinclus spilosoma. The sequence continues at coordinate 8,304,974 of JAVSBV010000002.1, read as the reverse complement.
GGTGTGGGGTTGTGTTGAGACTGGGAAAGCGATTTAGAAATCTGCTAAAGAGAAATGGCATGTGTACCTGTTACCCAGTTCTAATCTGTGTTTTCAGTCTGCACCATTACCCATTTGCTACGGTTGCTAGGTCCATGTATTGTAAATATCTGGCTTTATGTAGGTTTATATTTATGTTTTTTTTAACTTTAGTAGAGTTTTTTTTTCTTGCCATGTGCAGCATCTCTGGCGTTAAAGGCTTAAACTTTTTAATATTAAAATCTTAACGTTGTCACACTTTTCTGTTCGATAATTGGCTGGTTGCAAACTAGAACTCTGATGTCATGTAAATCCCATTATCTGATTACTGCATGCATTCTCCTTGATCAAATGACTGACACACATCTGATTTTCTGCAGTTATCAGACTAAGTGCCTATAAACACACTTGTGCAAGCTGGCCACTTGTATATTACTGTTTTCAGTACTATACTTGATCATGTAATCTTTTGCATTTTTAGAGCGGAAGGTAGAAGGTGGTCACTGGCCTCTCTTCCATCATCTGGCTATGGCACTAATCCACCAAGCTCCACAGTCTCTGTAAGTAGCACTTCCTAACAGTGTGTTGCTAAGCAACAACAAAAGTCACAAAATGTTTTTGTTTATTTTTTGCTCTGAAAATCACCTTTACTTGACTGCTATTATTTTCTCCTGATAATGCATTTTGTTTAAGTATAATTTGTTCTGGATTACATAAATATTGAGTGGGTGGTAGAAGGTGCTAGGGTGGGTGGTGTTCTCTGTATGTGATGTTTTGAAGTAGCTTTGGGTTATTGAATGTCATGATAATTGAAATAAGCACTAATGTCCATAGTTGTTTTTTGTCACTTAAAAAAAAATATTTTACTTTTCTTCAGCTTTATTCAAATGTTGATTTTCTGTAATTAATATGGTCATTTGAAGTGACCACCCTTAAATTTATAACCTCAAACATTTAGTTTTTAAAGTGACTCAGCTAATGTAATTAATTTCATGAAGATTTTGACCTCGCGTAATTACAGTCTGACTCCTTGACGTATGAGATCAGCCATCCACTGTTTCAGTTATAAATGCAAGCCCCTTTTGACAGACAGACTGAATTGTGTTAGAGATAAAAATCTCAGTTTGCCTCATTAGTCCAAAGCATTTGCTTCCATGGTACTCCACCCCCTTTTTTGCATAGGTGAGTCCTTGTTTCTCCTTCAGAGCCATGGCTTTTTGGTCACAGTTCTTCCATTAAGATCCCTATTTGGATGACCTCTCCAGACAGAGGTTGACCTTACAAAAGTCCTGGTGGGTTTTGCTAAGTCCTAGTTGAGAGCTAAGAAATGATTTTGTAGAGAAGTTAGCCTGAGGTACCTCAAGTCTTGTGCAACCACTTTGCCAGTTTGTTTATGCTTGTGTAAATGAGCTTGTATAGCACTCCTGGAAACGCTTGTCTACAACGACATTTAATCTTGGGAAAAACCTTGCTCATGCAGGATAATTACTTTGTAGCTTCTTGCTGTACTCTTCCCATGTTGTAAGATTGAGGTTGGATTTCTGTAATCTATAGTCGAGTCTTGCCTTTTAAGGATATTAGTCTTTCAGCCAGCCTTATTACACATACACAGCTCCTTCTGTGCAAGTTTTTGTATTTGGAAAGTGCTCTGTGACTTAATGGTTTAACATCATCATCGCTCTGTAGGATTTAATTTGTTTGATAAATTTATCGAAATCTAAAATGTTTGAAATGTTGTTTTCCACGGACACATGAAAGTGAATGACTTAATATAACGACAAATTTTACAAAACCTTTCTGGTACTAAATGTAACATTTGCAGAGCACTGTAGGCAAATGAAAGAAGCTTTCCTGTTGAGTAAAATTAATGGGCCCGGTCAAAAGAGGGGTACTGACATGCCAGTGTGGCAGTGTTTTGTTTTCAACTGAATGTTTAATGGTACATGTTGTTGGTGCTGAAAGACTGCACACTGTACTGAGAGTGGAAAATAAACAGATGGAAAATAAACAGACTGCAATGAACGACTGTATGCTGTAAACCAGACAGTAGCTCAGACCAGACATTCATTATATACATTTATGTAAACCGTTTTGATGAAATTAAACGGTACACCTCTTCAAACTGGCATTAGATCGTTAGCCTGACCACTCTAGTGTCCCAGGACAGGAAGTGCATTTCTTAAACTAAAGGTGGTGTGGGTACGTTCCACGAGCAGTCGATTTAAAAACAAGCACTGAATTAAAATAGTACAGCTGTCATTAAATGAATAATAATTGTGATGTTGGAAGCTATCCCCGATTTGTAATTGAGCTATATTATAATTATGTATCTAAAAAAATGCTGTACGATTCCTCACTGTTTATTGCAGCCATTCTGTGGGTGATAATTTGGCCCAAATTTCCTTATATAAATATGTAAGGGCTGGTCTGTCTTAACAAAAAATATTATTTATCTAGTAGTCAAAGTATTAAAAACGCAAACATTTGTTATTGAATTGTTACTGAATTTGCACAGCAAAGCTTGTTTTATATTTCTTGAATCTCGTGCACAAGCAAATACCCCAACATTGGGACTTTTGGGCACCCCTGGGTTACAGAATACCTTACATGCTGTAGTGTTAAACAATACACTGTGGAACTTGCATGCCACCATTTAGTGAAGCACAGTTTGATTTCTGAAACTATCCCAAGTGCTGCCATTTAATTTATATATTTTTATTTTTTTTATTTTTTAGTCCTCTTCTTCTTCCCAAGAACGCTTGCACCAGCTTCCATTCCAGCCTACACAAGATGAGCTGCATTTCCTGTTCAGACACTTCCGTAGCTCTGAGAGCATGACTGATGAGGATGGTCGAAGCTCATCATTTATACGCCCTCGCTCACGTAGTCTCAGGTAATCCTCGCCCCACACACTAGCTGCATACATTGACTGTTTCCTCTCGTTTATTGTTTAATCCCTTACAATCCACACAAAGGTGGCATAAACAAAGATTATAATCTAGTTGCACTTGCACTGTTGAGCATTTATTTTTGGGGAAATATAGCTTATTGCTACTGCTTGGTCTCCCTTCTTTTAGGTCTTTGTGGTTCCCCTCACCCCCCAGCCTTGTGATTACCAATACCCAGCTGCAGTCACACCCGATGTTACAATACATGCTTTCATACTGGGTAACAACCCAGCATTGATATTCTAGAATCCAATCAGTCAATAGAGGCATTGTTGCAATGGCATGGAGATGAACTACAATTTAACACAGCAGCAGCTCATACTTAGAAGATATTATACAAATTGGGTGACAGGTGTACCCCATTCCTCAAAATTGTAAAAAGTGTCTTACTTGATTAGTGCGTCATTATTTTATTAGAAACTACAGTTCATACAATCACAAAAATGACTTTTACGCACACTATTAAAACTAATTCAAACTCATTGACAGACTGGCCACTTTATTATTTGCACCTGCTCATCTTCTTATTATGGCAAATGTCTAATCAGCCAATCACACGGTACACTTAGGCTTGTAAAACATGGTCAAGACAATCTGTTTAAACATCAGAATGGAGGAGAGAGAAGGTATACAGAAGAGCCTCTCTGAATGCTTGTGGAGAACCTTGAAGCAGATGTGCTACAGCACCAGAATTCCCTAACAGGTGCCATTCCTGTCGACGAGGAACATTCAGATGATCTTGCAACTAAAATTGGACAATAGAAGATTGTAAAAATGTTGCCAGGTCTGATGAGTCTCAATTTCTGCTGCGACATTCAGATGGTAGAGTCAGAATTTGGTATAAACAACATGAAAGCATGGATTCATCCTATCATGGTTTAGGATACTTGTGGTGTAAGGAATCCTGTGGGGTAAGGGAAGGTCTTGGCACACTTTGGAGCAGTTAATACCGATTGATCATCATTTAAACACCACAGCATTATAAAATTTAATTGTTTTATAGAAACAACATTCTTTGTATTGAATATCATTGTTTGTCAAAAACTAAATACTTGTAATCAGATATAAAGTAGTGACTGTTTCAGATGTTTGACATGGAAGAAGAACTAATAAGGTGGTAAACCTTCTTTTTGTTATTGCAGTCCTGGCCGTACAAGTGCCTCATTTGACAGTGAAACTGTGATGATGAACCATGTTTACAAGGAAAGGTTTCCTAAGGTAGGTTTTTTGATTGATTAACTGGTGAATCATTTTTTCCCATTCGTTCTTGAGGGATGACCTGTTCATAAACTAAATGGCAAACTTATGTAGTTTTTATGCATGTTAAACTTTTTGTTTTTATATTTTAAACATTTTGTGATGTTCTTCACTTTAGCATATTACTGTCATGTTGAACATTTGTAGCTGCATTTTTATAAAATGATATTTTAAAATGGTGGTAAGTATTCCTGTTTAACCATATCTTGTGCATAGTATTTCTCTTCATATGAATTCTTAATTGCTAGTTCTTTCTCTGTAGTTGGCAAATTATCAGCCTTTTCTCATATTGTGGAGAATTAAACTTCATTTAAAGTGGCATGTTAGTCAGCCTAATTTATAAAGTGATATCGGAATGTAAAACATGCAGAAACTGTTTTTGTTAATTATTTGTATTATTTGAAAGGCCTTTAATTGTGTGCGTTCTTAGTCTTATTTATGGCATGAAATTTAATAAACAAGAATGCTGCTGTTTTTTGGGGTTTTATTTCTTCCTATTGAGTAGTTTAGTGAACTGCGCTTAAGTTGTTATTAAAAGTAAAGCTTATACCTTTTCAGCGTGTACATTATTGCTGCACATTGGCATTCTGTCTGCATGGTATGGGGAACAATAATGAAAAACAAGGAATCTAATTTAAAAAATATGTTTGAAAGATGGTGAATAATTATTTAGCGTTTTTCATGAGGTGATTCATTTCTAACTTTATTTATTTCATTAAATACTCAAGCATCATATAGTGCAGTGACAAAATAGGTGTGTAAAGTCTGTGCGCTTTAATGCCAGACACAGCTGGTGAGTCAGGTGCCTGCCGTAAATGTAGTCTAGTCAATGACATGAAGGAAAACATGCTGAGCTAAGAAGGTATCATAGCAGTTAGCACTTTGTCACAGGTTTTTAAAACTGCTATCCAGTTTGGTAGCATTAATCATCTGCAACATGTAAAAAATTAGGGCTGAATTATATTACTTAACCTAAAAAGTATATTGCAGAGGTGAACATGCAAACCTAACATCAGAAAGGTGATAGTTAACATTTTGTCCATCGTTGCAGTATCCCCTGGCATTGCTTATATTGCTCCTGCATGTTTGCCCATGAGCTTTAAATGTTTCTTCTTGTAATTGATAGTGCGTCACCATTTAGGTTGTCACACTCTCTGAGCTAGGCCCTTAGCCCACAATTGGATTCTAAGACTGTATGAATTGTAAGTTACCTATGGTAACTATGGCCCTATGCGTTTTTAATAGCTGATGCTGAGATGGCCAATGATAAAACTAATACTGTGAGACACAATTGCTGAACATGCATGAGGATTTATTTAAGCTAAAAATTCTTTGTTTGAAGCCTGTTAATAAATAATGAACAAGAAATGTATCGTCAGATATGCGCTTCTTGTTACTGTTGAAAACAAATTTACCTGTGTAAAAACTGCAAATGAAATAGTGTTCGTAAGTGTAGTGCACTTAATAGAAGCAGTGCTTAATTTGTCACACATGAGGTAAGGGAACACAGAGCGTACCATGATACGGAAAGTGGGCATTAAATGAAAAGGTTTCGGAACTAATGAACATGACTGTACACATAACACAGTAGCAGTTCAAAACGGTTTGTCTATAGCAATAAAAAAAGACTCATTTACAAACCTTGCCATCCACAAGCATTCTTGACCTGTGTAGTCCCAGTTTATGCATTCTCTCCACAATGTTTTTATTTCATCCTAGCAAGCAGAGGCTCAAGATGGCATTAATCTGCCCAAAAAAATCGTCTGGCTGATGACTTGGTCTATCATTAATAAAGATTTGGGATAGACATGGGTTATCAATTATTTCTGTATTTATTGTACAATCATGAAATTGATTAGTAAAGTACAACTTGAAATTAATGATTCATTTTTCATTACCCTGACATGAAATAGGCCTAGCTCAGGCCCCATTTTTGTATAACCTTTTCAATAAGTTACTGGTGAAATCTTGTGTGCAGGCCACAGCGCAGATGGAGGAGCGCTTGCAGGACATCATCACACACTTCTCTCCAGACAGCACTCTGCCTCTAGGAGATGGAGTACTGGGCTTTATCCAGCACCAGCTGGTAGAACTGGCCAGGGACTGCTTGGACAAGTCACAGAAAGGCATGATCACCACTCGCTACTTTATAGAGCTGCAAGATAACCTGGAGAAAATGCTGCATGAGGTGAGGCAAACTGATTATTCTGTATTCAGAAATACGGACTTGCAGGGGGGCTATTTATTTTATGACTTTAGAATGTATTATCTCTACATCAAAAAAATATATGTTTTATTCGGTCAGTTTATTGAGCTCCATTTAAATATCTGAGTGGCAAAAGTATGTAAACATTTAAGATTAACAATTATTTTGAAGGCAAAATTAGTGTTAGATGTTTTCAGTCAATGACAGGTTTGCGGAGGTGTTTAATGTCATGAACAAAGTAGGTTTCTGAAGACCTCAGAATGGAGCACCTCAAGAAACTTAATTTTAAGTGTTTGAATTCCACCCAGTCCACAGTCTTGTAGATTGTGCACAAATGGAGTATATTCCAGACAACAAATTCCAACAAGATAGGTTTTTAAAGACCCAGGGCAGCTTTTTCATGAGTCCACCCTCAAGTGAATGCTGAAAAATAATGAAGTGCATGACAGAGTAGCAAGGAGAAAACCCTTGCTTTCCAAAAGGTTGTATGCAGACAAGCCCAAAAGGTAAAAACGTTTTGTAAATGGGGTCTGTTTTGCAGCATCCTGGCCATTACAGCTTTCCATCATTGATGGAACATTGAGTTCTGAATTTTTACCTACAAATTCTAAAGATAATTTTCAGTACATGAGGCAACTGAATTCCAAGAGAATTTGGATCATGCAGTAAGACGACAACCCTAAGCGAACACAAAATGGTTTGGCATGGCCAAGTCTGTGTCATGACCTTAATCCAATAGAAAATTTTTGGAAAGACCTGAACAAACAGTTGCTGTGTGGAACTTTCTTACTTTTACTTACGCTAATATAATAGTGGACCATTTTAAATGACTTTGTATAAAGTTTATATTAACAAAATGTTCTCTTGACTAAATTTAGGACCTCCTGAATCTGATTAGATTTTAGGTCATTTATGCTGTAATGTAGAACATAAAGGGTTAAGCATTCAAGCACTGCTGATGGATGGATAAATAAGCTTTACTGATCCCTATGATAAAATTTGGGCATTGCATTAGCAATCATTTGTAAGACTGAATACCAAAAACAAAATACAAAGAATGATTACACACACTACATATATTTATACATACACAAAGTACATACAGACCGCATTTAAAATAAAAGTAAAATCCCATTTGCAATGTATTTGTTCATATGTCCATTCAAAGAGTTTAAAGGTAAGGGATTGCTGGGAGAAGGTATTGTAAAGACTGATGGCAAGCAAGCAGATTTCCAGTAGCGCTTGTTCAATCATCTTGGCTGGATTAAAGGGTCCTCAAAGTGAGCTCTTGGCTGTCATACCTAAGGTGGTTGGTGGAGTGGAGTGGTGGAGTAGGGTGGTGCATAATTATTCAGAACGTTTAGTTGTGTATTTGAGCAAAATTGAAAAATAATTACTTTCAAGTTTTGTTTTTTAAAATGGCAGAACTTTTTTAAAAGGATTGCCATTGGGTTTTTGGGTCGGTCTCACCCTGGGCAGGTCCATCGTATGACATTAAACACTCGGATACTCAGCAATCTCCAGTTAGAACCAACATTTAGAGCATCAGATCCATGTTTTCTCTGGAGGACAGCACTGTGGACGTGCCTCCAGTTAACAAGCACATGATACTCTACACTCGCAGAATCTGGTGGTGGGGTAACGCAAGGGCCACAGAAAGAAAATATTTAAAGGATAAAGGAATGCTAAACTGGGGTTGCATTTTCTCATTCTTTTATTGGGTATTGTATTTATTAAACTTTATGGTTTTAACGTGTTTACTGTCATCTGTGTCACTACATTAACTATGCATTGGTATGCCATGGTTTAAGCTTCTTAAACAATGGATTGCTGCAGCTTCACAGTTTGTCGGTACCAGGCAGAATCACACAGAACAAGCCCCCTGCTGTCACAGAGTGGGGAGGTAATGGCACTCTCCACAAAGCTGTGCCTGTCATCATCTTGGCAAATGCACACGTGCCATCTAATCCCATCTTGTGTACTCAACACACTGCACTCCTTTGCTGTCGGTTTCAGCATCTGGTCTGGTGAAAGCTACCTCTAAAATCATCATCACTTCCAATGGAAAAGCCATTATCTGCAGTTATGAGCAATCACTGGTTTTTGTGTGGGAACTTCCTTCTGTGTGTCATTTTAGCTTATGGCCCAAGGCTTGGTTAAAATGCAGATCCCCCATTCGGGATGAGAGATTCTTCTGTGTGCCAGGTGAGTGTTAGTTTCCATAGCAACCCTCACCTTCTGAGTAGTCTGAAGATACCTCTGGGGAAGACTCATCGCTCGCTGTCAGATTGCAGGGCTGCTGTGGACACTATGCTGTGAGCTAAGCTTATTAAAGTGTTTTCCCACATCCTGTAGTCTTGCCTTCAAGTATGCAGGGTCTGGAATTTTACTTGTGCTATGACCTACCAACACAGCCATATGCTGTATCTTGTTACATTTGAAATTTTTGAGTGTGTACAGTGAAGCAGTGCAAAAAGAAGAAAATAAATGAGAACGAAGTAGCCTAATAACAACAGGGTTAGAGAGGTTGTTAAGCAACAACAAGCTGAAGTGCATGTTATTTTACTTCAATCCATGATCTGATGAATGATGTTAGTCCAGTTTTGGCTCAAGATTACTGTACAATTGCTCATACACACGTTTCCTGCTAGAAACAATGGTTCATTGTTCATGGAGTATCACAGCATTACGACAGTGGTGAGAAATCATATGATGCTAGATGCTCTGTATATAGTCTATAGTATCCATCTGTGTAGAACAGAATAAAGGGCAGCGATGATTCACTGCTTGAAATGTGCTTGGAGGACATTGCAAATTGTTTTGATGCCACACTTCCTGTTGTTTGCATTATACAAGTTGTCCTCCTTAAGGCCATGTGTGTGCAATTGCAAGCTGTTTACTCCCTAAGGCATCTCTTTCTAATATGCTGCAACTATTTTCTTACTAGGCTCTTGCTTGTCACAGTGCTCTAATAAGACAGCCATGGTAACCCAGGTTCAACCATTTTGAACACTTCCTTATAGTTTGCTCATTAGTGTGTGACAGTAGAATATGTTACACTTAATGTTAACAGCTTGCACATGCTGTTTATTATGAAATGAGTTAATAAAATACATCTTTTTTGATTGGTATTTACTAAAGTTGTTCTTTCAGCTGCACTTTTGGATTAAAATGGTATTGTTCTGGTACCCGTTAATTAGTAGTAAATCTTGTATTGTTTACTCTTGTCTGTGTGATACCATTTTAGTGGAGAAGTATTACTTTTTTTTTATTACTGAGTTAAATAGGAGTGAGCAAAACATGACTAATTGCATTTAGTGCTATTACAAATTGTGATTAATAATGATTAAACATCATTTGACAGGACTAACTAATTATGGTTATTGATTTTACTTAGGGTCAAATTAATAGATTTTGTGTTCTTAGGCACTGGATCGTTCTGAGAGTGAAGAGGTTACAGTTATCACTCAACTGGCTAAAAAGATTCTGATCATCATATCCCGTCCTGCAAGATTATTGGAGTGTCTGGTAAGACCCCATGAAGTACAAACCTGGTCTGGTCATATGAGCTTGTATTTGAATAACAACATTTTTACTAATCCTTGTACAGGAGTTTGATCCTGAAGAGTTTTATCATTTGCTGGAGGCAGCAGAAGGTCATGCAAAAGTGGACCAAGGCATCAAAACTGACATCCCTCGTTATATTATCAACCAGCTGGGTCTGAATCGTGATCCCTTAGATGGTATTTGATTTCCAATATCTAGTACATGAAAACACTTGAATACACAATTCTTAATTATGTTTACTCATTTTAATAATTTGCAGAGGTAAATCAGCTAGATGTAAACTATGATTCTGCTGCTTCGCTCAACGTGGATGCTGAAGAGTCAGAAGTAAGTTATGTTCAGTGGTTGGTTTTGGCCAGTTAGAAAACCACATTTGACATCTCTGTTGGGGTTTTTTTTTCAGCAGAATAAGTCTGTGTTTACCCCGCCACGAAGGAAACCACTGGAAAGTGACTTTGAAACCTTAAAACTCATCAGTAATGGAGCATATGGGTAAGTGCTATTAAATGAACAAAATACTCTGATCATAAATCAGCAGTGGTAGACCAAGTACCACCAGTCCAATACTTGAGTAATGATTCAGATACTTCCCCAGATGTCTAGATTCAGATATTTCTTATCCCAGCTGCAACTGCTTTTGTTTCAGTGGCTATAAAGTTTCTCTGTATATTCACATATTTCATGTCTTTATTGTTTATATGTGTGATTTACATTTCTTTATCTGTGCTTTTATTTGGTAGTTACATACATTCACACAAAAAACAATCATTTGGGAGTCGGGAATGGATTAGTCATGTTATATTAGTATTCGGCTTTTCTTGGATCATCAATAGCCACTGATGCTTACATGATGTTAAAATTTATTCTAAATCACTTAATGTTATTTATTATATTTTGAATTAACATTTTGTAAATGTGATTTAAGCAGTGTGTACTGAAGGTGCCATGACATTATTTATACTTGTACAAATATACGTTTATTTCATTTTGAAGTATCCCCTATTTTTTTGTGTGTGTGCATGTATGTATATACACTCTTACACTGAACAAAAATATAAGCGCAACACTTTTGGCTTTGCTCCATTTTTTATGTACACAAAAGGCCTTTTTCTCTCAAGTATTATTTACAAATTTGTCTAAATCTGTGAGGCCTAGTGAGACCTTCTCCTTTGCTGAGATAATCTATCCACCTCACAGGTTTGGCATATCAAAATGCTGATTAGACACAATGACTATTGTACTTTAGGCTGTTCACAATAAAGGTCATTCTAAAATGCTTGCAAATTGAATGTTAATTTCTCTATGATAAGCTGTCTCTGAACGGGGTTTAGAGAGTTTGGCAGAACTCTCATCGGGGTTTCCACCCGACTGCAGTTCATCTTCGTAACCGACTTGAGTGGAAACATTCGATGACATATGGGTGTTGAAGTGCTCTCTTCACGCATGAATTCTGGTTTTCACTGTACAAGGCAGAAGACGGTCCTGCGTGGGTGAGCAGTTTGCTGAGACCAACATTGTGAATCGAATGGGGTTATGGTATGGGCAGGCATCTGTACACAATTGAAGCTAGAAGCTGCAAACATCCCAGTTCTTGCGAAGGGTGAATGTCACCCATTGAGCATGTTTGGGATGCTCTGGATTTGTATATACATTCGTATGTTCCAGTTCCTGATATCCAGCAACTTTACACAGCCATTGAAGAGTAGTGGACCAACATTCTACAGGCCACAGTCAACAACCTGATCAACTCTATGCGTGGGAAAAGTGTTGCATTGCTGTAAAGGCAAATGGTGGTCGCACCAGATACAGACTGGTTTGCTGACCTCCCAGACTCCCCAATACAGTAAAAGAAATGTTTTAGATTGTTATTTTATTGTGGCCAGGATCACCTGTGCAATAATCATGGTGTCTAATCACCATATTGATACACCTGTGAGGTGGATGGATTATCTCAGTAAGGGCTCACTAACACAGATTTAGAGAAATTTGAAGAACAATATTTGGGGAGGGGGGGAAGGCATTTTGTGTACATAGAAAAAGTCTTAGATCATGACTTCAGCTCATTAAAAATGGAAGCAAAAACAAGTGTTTTTGGGTTTTTTTGTTCAGTTTATGTACTGTTTACAAAAAAATTTAAATATTGCCCAATTTTTATGAGCAGTGTATATAAACTGAACAAAAATATAAATGCAACACTTGTTTTTGCTTCCATTTTTTATGAGATTAATTGCAATTGATAAATCGTTTGAGAATTACCTTGTCATTTTTGTGACTGCTCAGTGTATAAGAATTCCTTGTTTTAGCTATAACACTATGTACTGTAGTAAGGTTTAGGCCACCATTATATTAGATATACTTTTGCTAAAACAATGGTATAATCACCGTATATAAATATTTCTTGGTCTCTGTTATAACACAACCTGAAGATAGAGGAAATGTGTAATTAAAAAACTAAAAATCAAGAAAACCGCTTCCACAGGCTACAGTGGCTAGTGCACTACTCATTTTAACATGAAATATCCCCTAATTTTTGTGAGCAGTATCTTTAGTGTGACCTATTCGCACACTTGAACAATAGCAGCACCTGGCGGCTTGAACCGGATGCTAAGTTCATGAATGGTCCTTCTGGAAAATAGCAACTAAGAAGCTTTTCTTTTTGCAACAAGGTAAAAAGTGTATGATATGCTAAAGCTCACAAAGATTGGAAAGAAAATGGGTGAAGGATTATGGACAGACAAATCCTAGTTTACCATTTTTGGGTCTGTATGTTTACAATATGTTATGTATGGTCATTTTGCCAGTGCTAAAACAACATATCTAATGATAGATAATGGTTATCTAAAACTTGTGCACATAACTGAATGTATATTTCTTTTCATTTTGTCCTTCAGGGCTGTGTACCTGGTGAGACACAAAGAAACTCGCCAGCGATTTGCAATGAAAAAGATCAATCGACAGAACCTGATCATGAGAAACCAGATACAGCAGGTGTTTGTGGAACGTGACATACTGACATTTGCAGAGAACCCATTTGTTGTCAGTATGTTCTGTTCTTTTGAGACCCGTAGACACCTCTGCATGGTCATGGAGTATGTGGAAGGTAAACTTCCTGCAGAGTCTGTGTGAAATATTTCATTCTTCTTTGTTATATGTTTTGAATTTATTAAATGGGTTTGCTAAATTGTTGCATACTTTTCTATACCTTGCTTTGCATTTTTTTATGCATGAAATGGTGTAAATGTAATTTGGATGTAAACATTTCTTGAAAACAGGTGGCGATTGTGCAAATCTACTCAAAAACATGGGTCCACTGCCAGTTGATATGACTCGCTTGTACTTTGCGGAGACCGTCCTAGCTTTGGAGTACCTTCACAGCTACGGCATAGTACACAGAGATCTCAAACCTGACAAGTACATGTTCATCTTATTATATGTACATTTTGTATGCCATTGTATTTGCATTTGATGATTAATGAAATGGCCTGTAGTAAAGAACTGAACTATTTGCAGTTTGTTGATAACCTCAATGGGGCACATTAAGCTGACAGACTTTGGCCTCTCCAAGATTGGCCTGATGAACATGACAACGAACCTGTATGAAGGCCATATTGAGAAAGACACCAGGGAATTTCTTGATAAGCAGGTGATGACTGATTTTTTTATTTATTTTTTCTTTCTATTTTTAACTGTAATTCACCATGCCTAATTAAATGGTTAAATGTATTTTATTTTAGTTCAGGTTTTTTAATGACCTGTATATTGGCTTAGTGGTAAGCATTGTTTGACTCACTGCTCCAGAGCGTCCCAGTTCAGTTCCTTGTCTGAATCGTGTAAATGATGTGTAGGTATTCCTGCTCTAGCATCCTGCAGTTTCACTGATCCTCAGTCTCCCTCCAGCATTTGTTAAAGCATTGCTCACCTTGTGTAGACTTTTTGCCTTGTTATTCACTAAGTGTACACATGCGCGTGTTCATGTGCATTGCAATGGCTTAGGGTGCTTTTCTAGAGTTGGTTCCTGCCACTCTAGTTAGGTAAACACCTGGCTTTTGAATGAATGTATTTAAAGAACATTCCATTTAATGCACACCCTTATGATTAATACATCATCTACTCTAATGTAAATAGAACTGACATTAACCGGTAGAACTGTTTAATCTGGACTGTAACCATTATTGGCCATGTAGGATTTATCATCAATAAGTAGATCATTGTGTTGTGAATGTTTATGGATTGAATTATTGATTGAGTTGTAACTCAAATTCCACTTTAGGTTTGTGGCACACCTGAATACATTGCACCGGAGGTTATACTGAGACAGGGTTATGGCAAGCCAGTAGACTGGTGGGCAATGGGAGTCATCCTTTATGAGTTTCTTGTTGGCTGTGTGCCATTCTTTGGAGATACACCTGAAGAACTGTTTGGTCAAGTGGTCAGTGGTGAGTACAGTGGCTGTTTTTCTTCCAGCTTCTTAAGCCTTTCTTTCTTAATATTTTTGCCAGACTTTAGTTATGTGTTAGTCATACTGGAATGCTGCTTTGTAGATGACATAATTTGGCCAGATGGTGATGATGCTCTGCCAGTGGATGCCCAGGACTTAGTAACACGTTTACTGAGTCGAAGTCCCCGTGAAAGACTTGGAACAGGTAAGATGTTATTTTGAAATGTACTTTGTGGTTTGTGACTTAAGACAAAATGTTTCTTCAGACTGTGCATTCCCAATTTATAAAAGCGTGCTCACATGCCAGCCAAAAGACTGAGACCTCTAATGAAAAGGCATCTAATTTGTGACTTTGGATGGAAAATAAAGTTGTTTTTTTAACCAAAATTAGCTATATATGTGCGCATCTCACTTTCAAGTACACATTAGCTTTTAAGCTTGACAGAAATTATAATGTGATTTTTATTGTGGTATAGAAAATTTTGGCGAGAATTGTCGCGATAAGAGGGTTTTTTTTTTTTTTTTTCCTGTATCGCTCAGCCCTTTATTCATTTATTTATTTATTTTTTTACTTTTGTTAACTGTGGAGTTGGGCATCTACACCCTGACAAAGAAATGACATTCCACTCTTTAGAGACATACTGATACTGTGTTCTCTGGTTTGGATCTTTAAGGGGAAAGGTTAGGGTTAGGTGAGATTGTAAAGGATGGCTGATATGGGGAAAATAGGTTTTAATTTAACTCTTTGATTTTTGTTTTCCATGATGTTTTATGTAGGAGCATTTTTGGAGTCACAGGAAAAGCTATTGATATAAAATGTTTATTCTTGTCTGATATGTTATATTAAATATTATAGAAAAGCTACAACTTAATATGTCCATAAATTTTTTTTTTTCAATTTGTTTTTTTTTTGTTCTGAAATGTGTACAGGAGGGGCAACAGAAGTCAAACAGCACACATTTTTTACTGGTCTGGACTGGAATGGCCTGCTTCGCCAAAAAGCTGAATTTGTTCCTCAAATAGAGGGAGATGATGACACTAGCTATTTTGATAGTAAGTGTTGAGTAATGCATTTGGGGTATTTGTGAATTTCCACTCACTTATATACCTACATGTTAATGCAGTTATCTAATCAGCCAATCATGTAGAAGCAGTGCAGCACATAAAATCATGTAGATACCAACCAGCTGCTTCAGGTAATCAGTTATATCAAACATCAGAATTCAAAATATGTGATATTACTTATTTTAATAGTGGCATGATGGTTTGTACCAAAAAGGCTTGTTTAAGTATTTCTGTAACTGGTATTGTTTTGGAGTTTCTTGAATTTACTCAGAATGGTGCAGTAAAGAAAAACGCCCCGCAAGCAACAGTGTAGATGAAAGACTTGTTCATATTGCCAAAAAAGCTATTACAGCTACACTGCTCACAAAACCAAGTGTGTTTCATTATTGGATATTTAATTTTGAACTAACCCCTAATTTTGTGAGCAGCATTGAACCAAGATGTACAATTGTGGGCTGTGGGAGGAAACAAAGTACCTGCAGTAAACCCATGTGAACACAGGGAACACATGCAGACTCCGCAGATCGAGTACCCAGACTGCTCCACCCTGGAGTCAAACCCAATACCTTCTTGTTCTGAGGCAACAGTGTTACCCACAATGGGACCCGCCAGCTGAGTTGCACTAGGAAAATATTATAGCTAACGTAAAAATGAAGGTTGCACATGGGAACCAAACCACACTAGCACACCTTCAAACCAGAAACTAAAACCAGTTAAAATTTAGAGCTCTTAGCCATAACCCTTATCTAGAGCATCTTGCTGAATTGCTGTGTCCATTTGCCCCTCCAGTGGAAATGTATTTCCCCTTCTGGTTTCAAGTACAGAAAATAGTTGTCTTGTTTTGATTTTGAGAGGGTCCAGTTGAGTCATGCTTGAGCGTGTACTCGCATTATGCAGTATGCTTTACTCCCAAAGTCTGATTCGTTTGATTAGTGGGATCACTCTGTACCGTGCCTGCATGAGGATCATGACTCAGGTGTAGTTCAGTTGGACTCAGGCGTAGTACACGTGTAATCTGATGGATAATCACGACTGAGCAGGGAACACAATGTCAGCTGCCTACAAGGCAACCAAGCATTGTGAGTATGTCTGCAGTCTTGAAGGGTACAGAGTGGATTTTAAACAGTGCCATTTTCTCCCCCTTTAATCCAGCTCGATCTGATCGCTACCATCATTTGGCCTCAGATGAAGATGATGAAACCAACGATGAGGAATCTTCCCTTGAAATTCGTCGTTTTTCATCATGGTCGAATCGTTTTAGCAAGGTTTGTCACGTTGAGTTAAACAATAATGTCACAGTGATAAGCATGTTGTCATTTAACATATCATTATTTCAGAAATGTTGCATACTGTGGCAAAAGTTGTTTTTAAAGTCTAATTCTTGCGCTACATTTCATAGGTGTATAGCAGCACAGAGTATCTGGCAACGCCATCCAATCTCAGTTTCTCCTCGGACCGAAGTCACAGTGAAGAACATGAGGATCGCGGAGAGAGCAGAGAGCGCCATTCGCCAGCTGAGATGCAGAGGCAGAGCAGCACAGGAGCACAGGATACCCGGAGACTTTCAGGACAGAGAGCGTGGTCAGTTGTGGCAGAAGCATTTTATTATCTCTGATAAAGAGTATCCCTTAACTGGTCTTAATCACCCCTTGTGATGTTCATTGTGTCCAAATTAAAAGATTTGGACAATGCAATTAAAAGGCAATAGTGTTTAAACTAGCATAAGGTTCTATAATTCTGTAAATGGCTGTGAATATTGCTTAAAGGGTTTCCGCCCAAATTCTTTGCTTTCCATTCTGGAGTTGGTTGTGTGGTATGAAATCATTATATGTGTGGAATTACATATTCAGAGACTCTGTCATTTCTTGTTGTCAAATAGCCTTCGTCCTCGTGCCTCGTCCAGTTCTTCACAGTCAGATAGGTGTGTCAGCCCTCTGGTCGTGAGCAGTACACAGAGTCTGGAAGCCATGCCACGGTTTGCACTCTCCACTGATGATGAAGGTGAGGACTCTGTGGCACGTCCTAAATTTAGCATCGTGTCTCAATGATTATATAACCAGAAAGAAATCTCACACGTTCTCCTGTCTATTTAACATTAAATTAAAGAGGAGGCAGCACAGTATCCATGCTTGCACCTTCACATGAAACAAGAAGCTGGTTCTGTTTTAATGCTTTTAGGCAATGGATAAGATTACCCTCAAATTTTATCATCACTTACTGAATCAATTATAATATAGGTAACTGGTTTGTATTCTTCCTGAAGAATTTGCTCTTGATACCAGCTGGAACTGAAATAATTTGTATTCTTGCTTACTTTGCAGCTGAGGTGGTTGTGACCAACTTGCGGCGAATCAGGCTGCGTAGCAACAGTACGGGAACTAAGCACTCATCTCCAAGGGAACATGGCAGTCAGAGATGCTTTGGCAACCAACTCGAGACCCCTGATAGACAGCATCTCTCTCCAGGGGGCAAAGTGCCAAAATCTGCCTCCGTATCAACACTCTCCCTCATCATTACTCCTGGTGAGAAATTATATTTTAGACTTAAGTGTGGTAGTGTCTTATTACTTTGATTTACTTTCACCGAGCCACCGTGCTGCCCGAGCTATACCATATCATAGCCCTTTCACGCTGTTCTAACTTACCTTCTAACAAACGGGGCTTCTTGGCTGCTACTGTTTCAAAAGAAATCCAATCCTGATCAAGTTTCTTTGGGCTAATAGAAGGGTCAATGGGGCTTCCCGGTAAAGCTGCTGTTACTCAAGTTGTAATTGATGATGATAATAATAATAATAATAATATATAATACTATGGACTGTGGTGGCCTGGTAGTTAAGGTACTGGACTGTGAACCAGAAGGTCCATGGTTCAAATCCCACCTCTGCCACAGTTGAGTCCATAAGCAAGGCCCTTAATCCACAGTTGCTTCGATTGTAAGACTGTATGATTTGTAAGTCGCTCTGGACAAGGGAGTTTCCTAAATAAGTGTAAAAAAGACTACAAATACTATTTTCTGTATTCTATTATACCACATTTGGCTGCAGTTTGATTGGCTGATAGAAATTCTAGGAGTGCCAATATTGCATCTGCAGCTCTTCAAGTATTACTCTGCTGTCAAATAGAAATGAGCAATTATGGAAGGAAGCTTCTGTATTTGTTTACCACTCTTACCAGTTCTGTATTCTGGGTTTATAGTGCTCTGTAAAGTATGTAGAAGCTTGGAGATAGTGAATAGGGAACCATTTCTGGTTCTGTCCATTGCATCCTTTAAGGGGTGAACTAGCAAAAAGTGATCATCAGTGTTGAATTATTTTGAGGATATTCGGGCTGTAAATACCTGCAGGCTGTGTGACTGGATTTGTGTGTTGAGAAGAGGTGGTACAGTGCAGTGTAGTTCTCAGTCCTTGTGTGGTCTCTTGTGTATCCTTAAACCCCGTTGCACACCCTGCAGGTGCTTATAACTTACTACCACATTGAACTGTCACACACAAGATGACGTTTTGTCTAGTAAGCTTGCATTTTTGCATTATATGTTAATTGAATTGTAGTAATAAACAGCGAACTTTAAATCTACTCCAAGATTTGTGTGGCTGTTATCTCTTGCGGCTCTGGTACCCAACAGTGGCAAAATGCCCATTGTCAACTTATTTCAGTGTTTCTGACCACGGAAGGGAGCTTAATCTCCTTATTCAGACCTACAATGCCTCATGGATTTTTTTAACAGCTCTTATATATTCATAATTTTAATGTATTTATTTTTACGTATAGAAATGTTTCACTGAACCTGCTTTCTTCAGCCCATAACGAATGGTTATTTGCATTCTTGGCATTTGCATTTTTACGAAGCATTTGATACTTGCATATATTGCTAATGCCATTTTCCCCCCTCTTTTTCTTGTCTACCTAGATGATACGAGTGGAGGTCTTCAGGCCAGCCCCGTTTCCCCACACTCCATCTCTTCCAACCACTCATCTAGAGATTCCTCCCCAAATAGAGACCTTTCCCTGAGTCTTAGCTGCCTGCGGCCTCCCATCTTTATCCACAGCTCAGGAAAGAAGTATGGCTTCACCACGCAGGCTATCCGTGTCTACATGGGCGCCAGTGACATATACACCATCCACCACATGGTCTCGGTGAGCAGCTCACTGAAACTGGCATTTCATGTTGCAGGTTCCTAAAGTCCATGTAAATCTTTTGTTTCACTAGTTGTGACTTTTGTCAAGTTATATTTATTTATATAAGTAAACCATTTGCTCCAGAACAATTGCAATTGGTAGTAATTAATTTTAGCAAATATATAACCAATTACAAATTGTAATGTAATAACATATACAGTGGCACCTCTGATTCTGTCGGTTTAAGTTCAGTGCATTTTGAGGAGAAACATTATGTCTTGGTTCTCTGCTCACTTTCTTTACACACTTGCTTTCTGTGAGTCAAGTTGCTTGACTCGTTTCAGTCGAGACATCGGATCATAGTTCATAGTTCAGTGATATAACGGATATAGTTCAGTCATAGTTCAGATTAACCCAAGTTCATATTCATTGAAGATCTCTTCTTTTTTTTCTAGTGCTTTTACTTATTTGTACATTTATGGTACAGTATTCTAAGTACTGTAAAATCTTTTCCTGTATTTTAAAAATCTTGGCCATACCATGGAATACATTAAAAACGTCTGCGTAGTATGACACACTAAAAAGCAATCTATAGACTTAATTACAGAAAAGTAGTTAGGCAATGTGTCTTTCAAACATTTACTGCAGGGAAGTTTGCATTTGTGCAATTACCACCTAATTTACATATCATTTTAAATTGATACACAGTTTAAACAGGTAATAATGATTAACACTTAATGTGCCTACAAAATTAGCATACAACTTTTATCTTTTAGCCTAAAAAAACCTATACTTTATTTGCACATTTTGCATAACAACATTCAAATATTAAATGAAAGTGAAATAGTTCTGAAAATTACTAAATGAAAGAATAACAGTGTTGAAAAGGTTATCATCCACCTGATTTTTAATCCTTTATTGTGTGCCATTTTCCTGCTTAAAGATATTATGACATGGCCACATCACTCAAAATGTCCTCTCCTGCTCTTGATAGTGGGTTTTACATCCACTAAGTTTTTGCGAAGTTTGAAAATGCACAAAGCCTAACCTGAATGGAAAAAGTCCATAATTAAAAAAAACACCCAAGTTTTACTCTAGGATGAGATAGAAAAGTTAGATATAATTAAAACGAAAATGTGTAAAAAGGTGATGGAAAAAGATCCTTTGATTAAACTGTGACGTATCAAGCTGTGATTGACTGATCAAGTCACTTTGTTCCACCTCAGCTACCTGGCCCATTACTCACTAAATTACATGAGATTCTTCCAACACTTTATTATAAAATAAATTTGTGTTAATCAGGGAGAACCTGTACAATGCCTTATAGAGTGTGGCTTTTCTGTGTGCCTGGAACAGATTAATTCAAATGCCGCTTCCTTATTGGGTATGACATGATTTCTGCAACAAACTAATGGCAAGAACTGATATATCACTATTTTTCACTTTACATTTTTAACTAAATATTATTAAACAATGGTATATTTTTTTTTAAATGTTTAGTAGTAATAAGAGTGGATGACATAACAGTAATCATTTGAACACATATTGGGTTCCTTGCTTTGCTAATTTAAGGATCGGAACAATGCAAAAAAACAAACTTTAAATAGAAATCTTAAAGCCTAAATTTATTTTCTAACTTTAACTCGGCATTAAGAAAGGTACAGCTATGTTCCACATAACGTTCTGAAAACATCCAGTCACATGTATACCAAGTTTGTGTTAGGGTAAGTTTGTATGACCTATTACAAATTTATAATAATGTGTTGATAGTCGTGAATGCGTATGTGGCATTTGCACATACCGAGCAAGTTGCATGACGGCCAGTTTCACAGAACCTGTCATGGATGTTAAGTCATGCATCCCTGTAAATTTTATTGGAGAACTAATTAAAGTTTGTGGAAAAATTCGGAATGATTTGCAGGAGCTTATTGAAACTTTAATAGAGGACATATTGGTATTTACTTTACCTCTGTTGCTTTATTACATAATGTCTTATTGTATATTTTTGCCACATGGTAGCTACTTGATCATATAATTGAATCTCTTATAAGAGAGGCAATAGACTCTATGCTGCTAATTTCCTTACAATAAACAAAAAATGTTTTCTTAAGTCTTTATTATAAAAAAGTACACTAAATAAGACTATGCTTTGACCATTTTGTTTTGGTTGTTTTTTAACAGAGTGTGGAGGAAGGCAGTCCTGCTCATGAAGCTGGTCTGAGAGCAGGAGACTTGATCACTCATGTAAATGGAGAGTCAGTCCAAGGACTGGTGCACACTGAAATGATTGAGCTCCTCCTAAAGGTTAGTCATGGGCTACAATGGTTAAACTTATGCGCATACAAAGTCTGCTTTCTTATGAGTGCTATCGCCAGCTAAATCTGTTCTGGATGTAATTATAAAGCATGTGACTATGTTTAAGAACAAGTTTGGTTTTACAGGGCGGTAATAAGGTGGCCTTGCAGACGACTGCCCTCGAGGACACAACCATAAAGGTTGGGCCAGCACGGAAAACAAGCTGTAAGGGCAAGATGGCCCGTCGCAGCAAGAGGAGCAAGAGAAAAGACAACCAGGACAAGTCAGAAAAATCTATTTACAATTTCTTTTTAATCTGTTTTTACAATAATAAAACATTTTTTTTAGTAGGTCTTGTGTCTAAAATTATAACACACTGCATTCCAGGCGCCGTAGTTTAATCAAGAAGCTGAACAGACAGAGCACTGTGATTCACGGCAGCCGCAGCTTCTCATCTGGCCTCCATCATTCTGTTTCCTCCAGTGAGAGTCTGCCTGGCTCTCCCACACACAGCCTGTCCCCAGGTCCTTCCACACCCTGCCGCAGCCCAGTCCCAGACCACGCTACAGGTAAATTCCACAATACACACCTGTAGGTGTCAGTTTTGTAACCACTTCTTAGGTTAAACTTTCTGTTGATATTAAATGAATAGCTTTGGGATGTCCTGTTCTAGAGACTTAATTACAGAAAAGTGAGTTTTAGAAAGATTTTCAGTAATGCGTCTTTCAAACGTGTCCGATTGGGTGTGTTTGATGAATTTGCATGAGCCGCAGGAAAATTTGCATTTGCGCAATCGCCGCCTAATTTGCATATCATTTGAAATTGATACACAAATTAAACGGGTAATAATGAATAGCACTTGACATGCCTGCAAAAAAATTAGCATATGCCTTTGATATCGTCACTTTTGTTATCTTTCAGCCTAAAATCAAAACCCTATACTTATTTGCACAATTTGCGTAACAACATTAAAATAACAAATGGGGAATAACGAAGGGAAACGGTTCTGAAAATTACTAAATGAAAGAATAAATGGGTTTGAAAGATTATAATCCATCTGATTTTTAATGCTTCATAGAGTGCCATTTTTCTGCCCAAAAGTATTATGACGTGGCGACCACACTCAAATTTTGTGTCCTCTACAGGTCTTGATAGTGGGTTTTTGCAAATTTTGAAAATGCACCAAGAATAACCTAAATGGAAAAAGTCCATAATTAAAAAAATATCATTAAAATCAAAATGTGGAAAAAGGTGATGGAAAAGGATTCTTCGATTAAACACGTATTAAGCTGTGATTAACTGATCAAGTCACTTTGTTCCACCTGGTTGGAACATAAACAAAATCAAATAAAAATTGTTACATTTAGATCTGATTTAAGTCAGCCCGACCAAATGTAAATGCTGTCTGTTAAAATTATAACGTAGGCTACATGGCTACACGCATAAGGGAATGAATGAAGAGGTGAGCGGTGTTAAAGGCAGCCGCATCATTCGCAAACCAAAGCACAAACTTTTCAGCCCTGAACACAGCAGAATAATCACTTTTATAATCAAATTTACAATCCTTTTATGGCTACAAGACAGAGTTGAATTCTTTTTGTCTTGTTTGTTTTAATGCCACCTTTAATCGTGTTAGCCTACATGATTTAAAGTTTCTTTGCATGACTGTAGTGGATGGAAACATGACTTAATTTGCATTTTTTTTGCTGAAAGTTTGTAATTGTGCATAACGTTTGCCAATCATTTGAATGGAAACCTGGCTACTGAAGAGGCATTTTGCCCATGCTTTGAGAAACCTACCACGTGACAACAAAAATAGAAGTATTTGTCAATTTAAATACACAAAAGCTCAACCTTTCAACAGAGAGGAGAATGGTCTATAAAAGAATCTTCACATAGACAGAGAACTGCTGCTCAAGAGTGGGAACTGTTTGAATGTCACAGCATGTCCAGCCGTGTTTCTGCTAGGGGTTGCACAACTAGTCACTTTTACTAGGTGCCATTTAAAAAAAGTGGTGTGTTTAGTTTGCAATTTTAAAGATGCAAAATAACACCGCAGTGCCATGCTTAATTTGAGCTGTATCCTTCCGGAACAGGATGTCCTAGTCGACTGCCGGTTTGATCAGTTAAAACCAAGCACAGAATAATGTGGATTTTTTTACTGCAGTGGCACATGTATAGCTCTGGGATATATTAGGCAGGAATAGAACAGTCAGTTCTTGTAGGCGATGTGTTGAATGTGGGAGAAATGTTCAGGAGTAAAGACCTGAGCAACTTTTAATAAGGGTCAGAACATCTCCTAAACAACAAGGCTAATCTGACTGGAAACCCTGGGTCGTTGTTTTGATGCATATGGCCTATCGAATCATAATGTTAGACCAGGTGGTTATAATGCTTTAGCTTATCAGTGGCTGTACTTAACTTTTTAACGTGTGTACATACATTGGACAAAATATTTTTTTCTGTTTTATGTAAATGTTGTGTGATATGAGCAAATGTGGCTGGAAATGTAAAATGAATAAATGTAAGGTTTTTGACAGGGTATGTTGATTTTGTAGACACTAAAAATGTAGTTATTTTCAGTGCCTCATTTCCTGTTTCTTTTACATTTATTTGGTTTGCCATTTTTAGAGGCAAACTTTCAGCAGAGTGGCTCACCAGGCTCCAGCTCACCAAGTTCCCCCGCTGTCCAAATGAGGCCCAGCACTCTGCATGGCCTTGGTTCCAAACTAGGTGCTCAGCGCTATGCTAAAGTCGGCCGACGGAAATCCACGAGCAGCATTCCCCCATCACCATTAGCCTGTACCTCCTCCCCTCAGTCTGCGTCTCCACAGCAGTCATCGTCTCCTTTACCAAACATCACCAAGACTCTCCACTCCTTCCATGGGAAAACACTGTCCCCTCCCACAATTGTCCGGCACGGGGTGCGCCCCCGCAGCACCGAGCTTCCCGTGTCACCTCTGCTGAAGAGAGTACAGTCTGTAGAAAAGATCTCTGGAGTCTTCCACAGCGATAAAAAAGCCCACAGCCCACGACGGCACACTCTAGAAGTTCCTCATGGAGAAGCAGACATGGCTGTTGATGGAGACACTGAGTCGCAGTTTGGTCCGGAGCATGGCAGACTCGGAGGGTTTGTTTCTGGCCAGATTGTGGTGATGCGAAAGCTCAATCTATCTGAGCGTCGTGACTCCTTTAAAAAGCAGGAGGCCGTGCAAGAAGTGAGCTTTGACGAGCCAGATGAGCGAGCTGGACAGTCTCCATCCATGCCATCTGCACCGGCAGATGCCCGGTCCAAGCACAGAGCTGGCTGGTTTGTTCCAGACTCTCAGTCCATGGAGGAGGGTGTGGTAAGGAGGGTTCCTCTGGTTCCTCAAATTGCAGTTCAGGGATCAGAGAGCGAGGAGCTGGAGGACTGGCAGCCCTGTTCTGATGAAGAGGACGACGGAAAAAATGCCAGTGTGAGTTTAGATTCTCACACAGAAGGTGAAGGAGAGCAGTTGGAGGGAAAAGGAGGATCAGAAAGTGATTGCTCTTCCAGGATGGCTTCTGACAACATAGTAGCCACACCTGAGCGCAAAGCCTTAAAGATGAGCCTGAAAAAGGGGAAACTCAAAGGAAAATGATTAATGTTGATGTCTTTTTTTTTTTCTTTTTTTTTGAAGGATCCTTCCTCTAAATGCTTGCGCTGAATGGTTTCAGAGTATGCAAATTGGCTGGGTTGGAATTCAAGCAAGCATTTTGTAAACAGAATTTGAACATGAAGTAAGCTAGATTTTTACGGGGAATATTTATATATTTTTTTTATGTGTGTTGGATTTTCTCTGATGATGAATAAACCGTATGGTAACCAGCCAGTCTTTTAAATATTCAAATGAAGACATGACATTTTTCTGAAAATGTACTGTTAAACAGAATGCATGTTGAGGGGACCTAAAATGGAGAGGTTTTACATGGCTTGTGTGGCATGAACAATTTAAGAATTGTGCGAGGGCTAAACTAATAGAGCACACCTAATCTGACGTGTTTTTAACTTATCAATGTTTTTACAATTTTGCTCCACAATCTGCTTTGTTTCCTGCTTTGTGCACAAACATTTCTAGGTAAAGGTTGTGGCATTTTCATGGGTTTCCACTATGTTTTGCACCATCTTGCTCCAGTTTTGTTATGCAAGTGTGTCTGGGCTCAGGCTTTTGGCTGTAGGGATTTCACAGTTCATTTGGCTTAGGTGTTAGTAAATATTAGAATTTTATGTTTGTATAGGTGCACATTTTTAGAACATTGTGGTGCCTCAAAATTGTCATGTAGATATAGTTATCCATTTAACCACTTCTTTCTTGTTGCCTTGCTTCATTCAAGTCCTTTTTATTTAATTTTTTTAACTATGCTAACTAGCCCAGCATTTTCACAGATGAGCTTGAATTAATTCTCTACTGCACATGCATTTTTCCAAAAGGGATCTTTAAGCATTTCTGTGTGTCTTAACGGTTTATTTCTGCATGCATCTAGTTCCTCCAGTCCCTCCACATTTTAAAGCCGAAAAATGCATAACCGTCAATTGGATTGGCAGTGCGTACTTGTTAAACTTTTTTAAAGAAATCTTTTTAAATGACCTTAAATTCTTATACAAGGCTTCCCAGTTTTCAGTGTAACTTAGTCTTTTTAGCCATGTGGTTTTCAGACCATATTTGTTCCATATCTATTCCATCATTAACTTGTGTAGGGAAAATGTTTACCTTTTTCATTCTCTTGAGTTTCTTTTGTGCAAAGTCGTATCAGTTTGTACTTCACTTATTGTTAATCACATGATCAAAAGGTGAGAACCACATAGATACTGGGCACAGCAGGGGTTTATGAAGCTCATTCCAGTGGTCCAATTTTAAATCCAGTCTTATTTATTAATTCTTCTTACTATAATTCATATTAATTATTCTGCAAGGATGAATAATACCACCACAATAATGAGACCATTTTTGATTTGGGATTACATGTTGTGTACTGCTCATAAAATTAGGGGATATTTAAAAATGAAATATTCTCTAATTTTAAAAACACGGGGCAAGTATAAGATTTTTTTTTTTAACTGATGGGCACTACAGTTGATCTCATGTAAAAATTCAGTTTTCTTTCAGCTGAGGTTTTTGAAATATAAACTATAATATATCAGTGATCAAGACAACGTTGAGTTGAGCTGTCTGATATAAACCACTTTGGTACGGTACTTTGCGTTGTAGTGCATAACTACATCTTTCTTATATCTTTGTTGCTACTTTAAGCTGTAGTGCATTCCATTTTGGTTAGTTGTTGATGGCTCTTATATACAGAGGCTACCGTAATTATGAGACCTTCTGATAAATGCATGCTGCATGTACTTTATTGTGAGTACACAACAAATGCCTGCATGGCGTTCAGTGCAATATGTGTCTTCTGGTGCAGTATAACCAAGCCTCTGACTCAGCATTTGCAGTGGTTCTAATCTGTAACAGTCATGTTTTAATCTAACTGCTCACTGTATATTGTGAAATGAATTATTCAGTCTTTCCTAACTAGTTGTGTAGCAGCTGAACATGCTGTTCTCTTGAGCCAGTGGTAAAATCAGACCTTTCTGTTGTTTTATTTCTTCCAAATCTGGTCAAAATGAACTGGAACATGACAGTAATGACCAGCAAAACCCATTTTGTACCTTTTATATGCAACAGTGATGTCCTCCTTTCTTCAAACGTATGAGGATTTTTGGTTTTGGTCTGTGCTGGTTT
>JAVSBV010000002.1:8249250-8264211 GCA_033117975.1 Parotocinclus spilosoma | reverse complement strand
TCTCAGTCCCTGGGCAAAGGTCATTTACTTTTCTGTGTAGCAACATTAATGCAGAAATGTGCAGCAACATATGCTGCCTTTAAGACATCATCTTTTCCAGGGACGTCCATGCATTTTTTCAACTAGACAATGCAATGTCACATGCTGTCCATATTACAAAGGCATGACTGCAGAAGAAGACGCCATGAGCACTGGGCTGGTCTACCTGCAGTCTTCACGTCCACCATAGAGAATGTGTTGAGAATTTTAAAATGGAAAATGTGACAGCAATGACCCAGTACTGTTACATACATTTAAGACATGTTAGCAGGAAGAATGTATCAAAATAACACCTGAAACATTTAATCACTTGGTGCCATCTTTTAAGTGTTGTGAAAAAGAATGGCAACATTGCAAAGTGGTTAAGCCTTGACCGTCACACATTTTTTGGAATGTGTTGCAGGCATAAAATGCAGGGAATTAGGTATATTAAGAAATTAAATGTAAAAAGTTGAGCAGACAAAACACAATATCTCTGGTTCATACTGTTTGCAGTAAAATAACAGTCAAAATAATTGCAAGAAATACTGCATTTTTTTGCTGTACTGTCCCAACTTTTTCTGATTTGGGGTTGTATTTCAGAATTCAGAAATTATACTTTTGTCAGTTTAAACACTCACATCTAACAAAATTGTGTGTGTGTATATATGTATATGTGTGTATATATGTATATGTGTGTATATATGTATATGTGTGTATATATGTATATGTGTGTATATGTGTGTATGTGTGTGTGTGTATGTATGTGTGTATATATATATATATATATATATATATATATATATATATATATATATACTGCTCATTAGAGGATATTTCAAATTAATATGTAGCGATTAAAAAAACATTTGATTGTATTTCATTGAACAAGAACAACAGGAAAACTAATAACATTTTTAAAAAAGTTGTTTGATAGTTAATAGAAGAATGTCAAACTGGACCAGAGTGCTACATATTGACTGTTCAGTAGGTATATGGTCACTCAAGGCTGCCAAGACACACTGACAGTGATGGGTCATGGATAGGATTTGATTGTCCAGCAGTTGTTGTGGTCACTTCCAGCTCAAGAGGTGTTGTAGGACGTATTGGACAGTTTGCCAGACATTTAGTACATCCCAAGCATGTTCAATGGGATTCAGGTCTGGAGAACATGAAGGCCAGTCCATGTGTTCAATTCCTGCCTCCTGAAGCATGTTGTCCATGAAAAAAATGCTCCAATTGCGCCAACATCGGGCACTACTCTAGGGTGCAGGACTT
The DNA here is from genome assembly GCA_033117975.1 of Parotocinclus spilosoma. Classification (NCBI taxonomy): domain Eukaryota; kingdom Metazoa; phylum Chordata; class Actinopteri; order Siluriformes; family Loricariidae; genus Parotocinclus; species Parotocinclus spilosoma. Next base: position 8,262,915 of record JAVSBV010000002.1, on the reverse strand, counting down.
CATCTCGGTATCTGACAGCAGTCAGTGATTCATGTCTGATGATGTGAAGCTCGATACGACCACCAATGCTGATGCCAGCTCAAAACGTGATTCCACCATTGAAAGAAACCCCTTTCTCTCATAAAATATAGATTCTCCAATGTTCCTCATTCATGCCAGTTCAGGACACTGATAGTCAGACTTCAGACAAACTGAACCACGACTCCTCATAGAAGAGGACAGTTGACCACTCATCACGGGACTCTGCCCTAGTCATATTCATACTGTTCCAGTGATTCCACTATCTGCTAATCATGCTTTGAGATATTCCAAGTGCTGTTGCCACTGTTGTATGTTTGACCAGCTTTAAAACGTCCTATGACTCTCCAAGCTTCCCCTTCAGACAAATCGTATTGCAGAGTCATAGAAAGGTCTGGAAAATTACAGGATGTGCACTTTCAAGATCAGGGAATGTTCAGATACTCCAGATACTTTCAGCCTTTTATATTTAGTTGTTTTGCAGCTCATTTGCATTATAAAACAAATTTCTTTGACTTGTCATTTGCTAATTTGGGAGTGTATGTAACAAACCCATGTGCTAAAATTTTCTCATTAATGCCAGACTGAATGAAATGGTAAATATTGTATTGTTCTGTTCCATCTAGTGGAAAAAATAATGAGAGAGAAGTTCACTTCGATGCCAGATTGTGACTTGATGAAGGTGGTGAGTTGTATGGAACATGCAGTGTCAGCTGTGCACCCGCGCACCCGTTACTCTCCAGGCTGGGATGCTAAGTTCTTCTGGCTGCCCCTCTCTTATGCCCCTACCTTTGTCTCTGACTACATACTGCTTAAAGACAGCGTCAAACCTAAAGTGGCTACCACTTAGGTTACCATTGTGAATGTGAAAGATCATATAGTGCAGCCATATATATATATATATATATACACTTTTTAGGTAACAAATGTACAAATGTATTACCAAATTATCATTTAATGTATGTTGCAACCTATACAAATAAAGAGCACTACACATGCCACAGGATGTATGATTGATTGCTGGTGCTTGAAAGTTTGTGAAAGTTTTAAATTTAAGACATTCAATTCTTTTAAAAGTCCTGAAGGTATTCTCAATCACAGTTTTCAATCCATATTATGATAATCCGGTGTGAGCTGTCATCCTTGTTGTAATTGAAGAATAGAAATCTATAAATATTGCTGTTTGCAATTTGCTAAATATTACAAGGACAAGTCAGAAGGCTTCCTGAAAAATGTTTTCTGGACAGATTAAAATAATATTAAGTTTACACTTCTCACTAAAATGTTGGTGATATTTCATTATGGGATTTTTCATTTTCAAATATTTCAATTTTTGTGAGCAGTAGATATGCGTTGTGTCTGAAAAACATTGCATTCCAGCATTAGATCCTGATCCCATCTGTGAAACGTGGTGGTGGAACCATGGTAGTTTGGGCCCGTTTTGCTATACCAGGGTGGCTTGCTATCCTCGATGGAACAATGAACTCTGAATTATACAAGCAAATTCAGTTATTGCAGCATAAGGGGTCACAGCAAAATACTACACATGAAATACAACACAATAAACTACGTACTTATGCCACTGACAAATGTATTTATATTGGATTCTTTTTCTTAATAACTTAATGTCCACGTATAATTTCTTATCGCATTTGTTTAGGTGAGCTCTCTTAAATTACTTTTAGTAATTTTACTTTTAGTTCAATCTGATGATGTTTGAGGTGTATATTTAGAGATGGAACATTCTAAAGGGTTCACAAATGTCTCAAGCACTGCTCTGTGTGCGTGTATGTACAGTGGTGTGAAAAAGTGTTTGCCCCCTTCCTCATTTCTTGTTATTTTGCACGTTTGTCACACTTAAGTGTTTTAGGGGGCAATCACATTTTCACACAGGGCCATGTAGGTTTGGATTTTTTTTCTCCCTTAATAATAAACACCTTAATTTACAAATTGCATTTTGTGTTTACTTGTGTTGTTTTTGACTACTATTTAAATTGGTTTGATGTTACGAAACACTTAAAGTGTTACAAACATGCAAAAAAAAAACAGGTAATGAGGAAGGAGGCAAACACTTTTTCACACCACTGTATTTTTTACCACTGTATATATACTATCATGAGTTAAAATCAGGGCACGTGTGCAATTAAATATCCTTAGACCGGGAGACCATAACAGATTTTTGATGTCATATCATAAATAGTTTTATGAGTGAAATAACTGACTAGCCTTGACCTTTAGATATTAATGCTCTGTGAAGAAAGTTGCTTTGTTCCACAAGAGTGGCTATAACTTTTCTGTAAGCTTTTAATAATTCCTTATTGTTATTAGAGGTAAATTGATTAAACCATGCTGACTTTTATCAAGTTTGATTATACAGTGTACTTAGATAATAACTACTGACATATTTGTTCTATTCTGTTAGTATATGAAACATTCTGCTGCTTATACAGAGAAAAGCTTGTAAAACACGTGTCAAATTAGGAGACTTTGGACAAGGTTGCTTCTACCTGAGTGGGACACAGATTCTGAAGGTTCAGTCGCAAAACAAGTCTTTCGGCTGTCATCCTCTTTACATTTAACATTATTATTAAGCAAAACTGAAAACTCATACCTTACTTTTTATTGCTTAAATTCCAAGGACTATTTCTACCCCTCTCGATAACTACCGTACAGTTTGTGTACAATTATAAACTGTCAATTATTTATACCATCAAGGTCAGCTTCTAATACACGGGGGTGCTAAAGTGTATTTGTTTTGGGGTTGGTTTTTGAGAGAGAGAGATAGAGATATGCACACCTTTATCTTCCATAAGGAGGGTACAAAAAGATATAAATACAAGCTTAGTAGCTTTGTGTTCTATTAAAAATGTGAGAAATCTATCCATTATCTTCCGCTGCCCACCCGGGACCTCGGGGTGCAAGGGCAGGAACAACCTTAGACGAGGTACCGATCCATTATAGGGCACACACAGTAACACACTAAAAGCCATTTTAGACACGCCAATTAACCTAACATGCATGTCTTTGAACTGTGAGAGGAAACCGGAGTAAACCCACGCAGACACTGCGAGGACATGCAGACTCCACACAAAGGACTCAAGCCGCTCCACCCTGGGATTGAACCGGGACCTTCTTGTTGTAAGGCAGCAGTGTTACCCTCCTCTGTGAGAAATCTAATCCTGGAAAAAAATCCAGGGATGTTGTGTACAAGTTCATTCTGAAATTCATCTGGCACATGAATACAGTCTGGCAGGGTGCCAGTTGATCTAGACCAGAGCGCTTCCAGTACACTGCTCACAACGGTTCATCTTGGTTCCCCCGTTACTTTTGTGAGCAGTGTACTGTATATTGTGACCAACGCACAGTAAGGTAGTCCGAATATAATGACTGGGCCAAGACCGCTCCTATGCTAAATTCGCAATGCTGCAGTTACCTGCTAGCTTTAGTCAAGAGCGCCCCCTTTCGGTCAAATGTACTAATTTGAAGAGAATAAACCGCTCAAAGACGAATTCCATTTCAGACATACAGGTCTAGGCCACAGTGCTGTTTCCCCTATTGAGCCTGGTTTTTGAACTTTTCTACCTCGTGCATCAAGTATGTATTTACATCCGTTCTCTGTAGCGTCTTATTTGGGGTCTGGATGATCCTTTCTTCGTTACGGGGTAGCGCAGGTGCACAGTTATTCCTTGTACACACGTCATAGAATCCCAGTTGAGTTTATGGGGTCAGAAGCCTCTGGAGTCATATTAAACTTGAGACCAGTCAAAGACATCCTGGAAACTAATTATGACTTTTTTTTTCTTTTTTTTTTAACAAAAAGTTCCTGGTCTTTAATGCCAGTTACACCAACACTTTTTTTTGTATGCAAACACGAGTTTTGTAAGGAAATGGACCAATAAACAACCATCGTATAACGATCAGGTTCTTTACTTTGAAACCATCTATCACTTAAAATCTAAACCAGCTTATTGCTAAGATTATTTCCCAGTGTGCCAACCATGACATGATATTAAATATTCAAGAAAGGGGTTTGTTTTAGGCCTGAAATTTAGTCACACTATATTAGACCCTAAAGCAAATGAACTCACTGAAAAATAACCCACCAAGAAGTTGTTGTTGGAATCAAATAAAACATAAGTACTAATGATTTATGTAACTGAGTATAATAATATAAAGAAATATGTTTATTGTGGAAACTGTAAAATATAAAGGATGCTCTGTTAGGCCACCTCTGGCCTGGAAACACCTGAAAAATGTTTATTTGCAGCATAAAATGTACTTAAATAACTACTGACACATTTGTTCTATTCTGCTAATATAGTAAACATCCTGCTGTTTCTACAGAGAAATGCTTGTAAAACACAAGTGTGAAATTAGGGGAATCCTAATCCCTGTTGCTCCTACCTGAGTGGGACACAAATTCTGAAGGTGTTTCAGGTGCAAAACAAGTCTTTGGCTGTCATCCTCTTTACATTTACATGCTTATTGAACAAATCTGAAAACCCATACCTTACTTTTTGTAAGGATCATATCTGCCATTATTGTGGCACTATGTTTGTACTGTCGATTCTGGTTAATTGGACCACTGGTTAATAGGACTAGCCGCTTATTCGGACCAAGTCCTAAAGTACAGAAACAAATCCTATTATATATGTGTAATGTTATTTGCTCATTTGGACCAAAATTCCACTTAATCGGACGAAAAGAATGTGTACAGTATGTAATATCCGTGAAGAAACTCTTCGGCTCTGGCATCACTACCCAAAAACTCTCCAGCCCTCTACTGCCACCTACAGGTCTTTGCCTAACATTTCCATTTGCTACAAAAAAGAAGCCACAACTCGCCACTTAGCCACAGCAAAAGCGCATCAGATCACACTGGATAAGTTCTTCAAACGTTGACGGGAATTTAGTAAGAACTTGTCTTTTACAGTATTATGCTTCGCATGCTGAGTTCGAAAAACTTGTTTGCCAATTTATTTTTCAATAAACAAAGTTGGTAAGCAACAGTAGTTCTTGTTTGTACGTTCGCTATGTGTCAATCACACAATAAAGGTTTAATAAACATTTAATATGTTACATAGCACATCCCGTCTTGTATAGGGCATGTTCATTTAATCAGACCAGCCAGTTATTAGGACCAAAACAATCACGTCCCGATGTGGTCCCATTAACCGGAATCGACTGTATTAATAACAACCTTTTTGTACGGTTTGCATACAATTATGAACTGTAAGTTATTTATACCACGTCACAGTCCATCAGGGTCAGCTTCTAAAACACAAGGGTGCCATAGTGTACTGGTTTTCTTTAGTGTGGTAATGCACCAGTTCTGTAACTGGGTACAGCTAAATGTTAGAGACCTAGGGCAAAGAGAATGGTATTACTTTGAGCCATGCACAAAAAGGCAGAGACCTCCATGGTAAATTGCCACCTCGCCACCTTGTGGTCAAAAGCAGTTTGTTCGTGCTCAAAGCATTCACAGAGTAGCCATGTTAAACATAAAAGCGCTGTATTTGGTTCTGGGAAGATAAACTGCTTAAGTGTGCATTTGCATCCGTTTGCTGTAGCTTCTTATTTGGGGGTTGGATGAGCCTTTCTTCCTTACAGAGTTGCACAGAACCCTTGCTTTCTTCCTTGTAGATAACCCCACTTGGGGACAGGGGTCAGAAGCCTCTGGAGTCAATAAAAAAAAAAAAACAACCTGTGACCATGGTTAGTGGCTAGAAAAGCTAACCCTGACCATATCCGGGTCCTGGCTCATGGTCTTTGATGCCTGTTACACAAACAGTTAATTTGAGGAGCAAAACACCAATAACCAAACACACAGAAGATCAGGTTCAATCACTTACATCCTGCATTATGTTAGACCGATCAGAATCTAGCATTCATTTTACACCAAGGACAACATTTTAGCATCAGATCATTGCACAAGCAAGTGGGGGGGAAAAAAAAAGCATTTTTTTATCACTTTAGCAATTCACTATTATTCATGATATCCTCTTAAGCTGCAACACCACCTTTTATTGCCACTTCTGGAGAACTGCTAAGGCTTTGGGATTTCTGGAATAAAACTTTTTTTCTAATTCAACATTGAAGTACTTGTATAAAGCCACCAAGTGCAAAAAGCCTTGCAAGAGCTGCTGTCACAGGAACGAAGTACATATTAGGAAATGTCCAAAAACAAATCTGTTCTCTTTAGGCCAATGGTACACTATATAATGCTAAAAAAAAATTTAGGTGATAATCCAAATTGAATATAAAACTAATTAAAAAAACAAAAAAGAATTACATTATTTCAATAAGAATCAGAAAAGCAAATTTAAAGTCAAAGCTGTAAGATTTGTGCAAATTCAACTATCAGGATTGAGTAGCAAGTGGCATTTTCATGGAAGAGAACAGAAACGTGTCAAACTGGACAGGAGTGACATTGACTTCAGTAGGGCTGAGCGATTAATCGTTTTTTAATCGAAATCACGATTTTAATTAGCCAATAGACCAAGGAATATTCCATCTCCACCGTGTGAACTGCCTGGTGATCAGTCAGAAGCCTCTAATCATGCATATCCTTCAGAAGCTATTAACTAACAAGAAAGCTAAAAACAAGCAGCACTGTACTCAACGTCAGGAAAAGATGCATGTTTGACCTTAGCAAGCGAGCAAGGCCCATAGCCCAGTGGACACAAGTGTTCAAACAACACCATATAAAAGAAAAATCTTGCGACGGCACCGTGAGCTAACAGCCGCCATGAGACCAACTTCCCTCCGGCACATACTTAAAGACAAGTCGCTATACAAGAACTGTACGCTACATGTAGAATGTAGAAACAAAGTTAAAACGGAGCGGAGAAACAAAGTCCTACGTGACAATGACAGATGTGGTCTCTTGCTCATACGAGAGAACATTGCTAATAGATTAAAAAAGACACGTTGGCTAACTGGGGATTAAATGTTAATTAGAGGGGCAAATGTACACAACCACAGATGACACCTCGAACATGATAGCCGACTGGACTGGACTAGCCATCTTGCGATTGGCAAGTGTCACATTAAATATTGAGCAAGTCATTCTTTTTCTCTCTTCGCATCGAACGCGATGTAACAGTCTCATTACACTAGGTTCATCATTTTTTAAAACAATCTCTATAAATATCTGTCCACAAAAATGCCTGTTGTGTCATTTTCATAGTTATATGCAATGTATATATTTTTCCTGGGTTTTTTTTACCCCCCATTCACAGAAATAATTAAAGTAAACAAACAAATTACACTGTTACACTAGAATTTTTCCATATAAATTCTTAACTACTCAATTGAAATTCTGTGGAAAAATTGCAACTGATAACTTACCCACATCATGTAGCCCTACTGTTCAGGTAGGGTGTATGGGCACTCAAGACTGCCAAAAGTTGACACTAATGGGTATGGGCAGGATCACATTGTCCAGCAGTGCCTGTGGGATCCTCTCTGCATTTATTTTGAAATATCCCCCCATTTTAGCGAGCAGTGCTGCATGTAAGTAAGGATAAGCAATCAAGTACAGCACCCCCCAACTACAGGTCCATAATCAAGTTAAAGGTATATAGCTGCATCAAGTTAAGGTATAAGCAGCCTATTAAAATACTGCATTCATTCTGAACATAACATTCCCTCTTCTGCTTGTTTACCCTTTTTATTAACCTAACCAGCATCAATGGCTACTCATGACAATTGACATCACTTTCAGCATCAGAGGTCATTTATAACAGCAAAGGTTTACACTGATAACATTACTTGTCAATTTAGATTTAACTAACAATGCACGTCTTAGGACTGTGGGAGGATACCGGAACACCCTGAATAAACATTTGAACAAACTCAAACCTTAGATCTTCAGAGTCGTGAGGCAACTCCACTAAGCACTTGCATATTTTATCCACTGTAAGATCGCTAGGTAACTTTCACAAGTTATCTATTTTAATAGATTTAAATGGCGAGCCATTGGCTAGTTGGATTAGGACCAAGAGTAAACACTAGGCTTAGTAAAACAGTCAGCTTAAATAAACAGGCAGTCCACAGTAAGACAGCTTTATTTCCATCTTGAGTGGAAACGTTAAATACAACAACTCCAGAATGCCTCAAAATACGGATACAATTGTTTGAATGACTTTACAAACCAAGTTCTCCACCTGTTCTAGCCTGCCAAGACAAATTCTTACGAATGTTCCTCAGCCAGTTTCTCTGCCTTCTGCACAACCTCCTCAATGGGACCCACCATGTAGAATGCCTGCTCAGGCAAGGCATCATACTCTCCTGTTAAAAAAAAATTTAAATCAGAATTAACCTCAAATGACCCTAAAGTGAATAAAATTCAACTTGTTACTTATTGAAGCTATGCAAGTACAAACCGCCAAGGATGGACTTGAATCCTTTGATGGTATCTTTAAGGGGCACCAGCTTTCCCAAGTGTCCAGTGAAAACCTCAGCCACCTGGAAGGGCTGGGACAGGAACCTCTGGATCTTACGGGCACGGGCGACAGTCAGCTTATCTTCCTCAGATAACTCATCCATACCAAGGATGGCAATGATATCCTGCAGAGACTTGTAGTCCTGCTCAAAGACAAGTACCACAAATTAAAACTGGCAACTAAAACGTGATTCTAAATAAAATTCAACTTGAGGAAAACTGACTACTAACAGACATTTCTAAATTATTCATTTTCCCACAAACCTGAAGGATCTTCTGTACCCCACGGGCTACATCATAATGCTCAGTTCCCACGATGTTGGGGTCCATGATACGGGAAGTGGAATCCAGTGGATCCACAGCAGGGTAGATTCCAAGCTCAGCAATGGCACGGGACAGCACAGTGGTGGCATCCAAGTGGGCAAAAGTGGTGGCAGGGGCAGGGTCAGTCAAGTCATCAGCAGGCACATAGATAGCCTAAAATAAACAGCCTTTAGAATCACTAATTCACGTTCAAACTTGTGTGTATATGCAAGGGTCCAAACCTGCACAGATGTGATTGAGCCTTTCTTTGTGGTGGTGATTCTCTCCTGCATGGTACCCATGTCAGTAGCCAGGGTTGGCTGATAACCCACAGCAGAGGGGATACGACCCAGCAAGGCAGACACCTGAAGAACAAGCCCATACAATTTTAGCTACTGTCACTTTACATTACAAGAACCTAAAACAAGTTTTCATATACCGACCTCTGATCCAGCCTGGGTGAAGCGGAAAATGTTGTCAATAAAGAGCAGCACATCCTGTCCCTCCTGATCACGGAAATATTCGGCCACAGTAAGACCAGTCAGAGCCACGCGAGCACGAGCACCAGGGGGCTCGTTCATCTGTCCGTATACCAGGGCTACCTTTTGGTGAGAGCATATGGAGATATGTAAACTGTCTAACTGCTGACCAAACAGGCTGTGCTTCAGAAACAAGCAATTCTGAGTTACCTTGGATGTGGTATCCTTCAGGTTGATGACACCAGACTCGATCATTTCATGGTACAGGTCATTTCCTTCACGAGTTCTCTCCCCGACACCAGCAAACACAGAGTAACCACCATGAGCTTTAGCCACATTATTGATCAGCTCCATAATCAACACAGTCTTTCCGACACCAGCACCACCAAACAGACCTGCAGAAAGAGGCAAAGGTGGTGTCAAAAGCTTCAGATACCTGTGGTTTCTGTTTGGTGTTCGCTTTGACACTGGTCTTTCAAAATAATTCTCATTACTCAAAAGACTTGAGACACCAATTCACCACCATATTCTGAATGTGGGCAGACATGCTGCATATAAAGTCTGGGCCAAGAACCAGGGAGGTCAAACTGAAGCAACACTGCCAACTACTACCACCACAACTTTTTATAATGCATTAAACCCAACAGCAAAAGTTCAAAATTATGATCAAAATCCAAAGTTAAATCAAGAGGTGTGTGTAACTTGTGCTTGAATGAAACAGGGCAGTATCCATAAACATAAAACATCTAATTGTTGAAAGCCAAATCTTAATTTCACTTGACTATTTCAAATACAGTTTTAAATACTGAGACTCACTTTCCCCTCACCAAAGTCCAAGTCGCCAGTGATCCCACTCACCTGTCACATTTTCATAATTTACATTTACGGCATAACACCCATGGCTAGTTAAACCTGTTGCCTAGAGCAGTGGGGAATAAAGACGTGTGTTCAAAACTATTTGCTGTACATCAGCGCTCAACTTGGCCTTTCAGCATTCTTCAATACAAATATTATCTCCTGTTCATAATTAACATGTCTAGGTGTTAATATCAATTGAGAAGCAATCCAACATTAAGGAAAATAAAGCAGTTGCTCTAAACACAAATCACTACCAAGAATAATCATGGGTTTAATTTGTAAAACAAAGTTCATTTGTCTATAAATCTGCTGTAAATTCTACACAACTACATTAAGCATAGGTCCACCCATTTGACTTCTATACCTAAAATAAAGGAACCTTAGCAAAAGTTATAAGAGCATAAAACTCATACCAATTTTACCACCCTTGGCATAGGGGGCTAGGAGGTCGACCACCTTAATTCCTGTGACCAGAATCTCCTGTTCCACACTCATGTCTGTGAACTCTGGTGCCTCAGCATGGATGGGAGCAGTTCTAAATACAAGAGGTTTAAACTTAAGATATGCCATAGAATACAAATCAAACGGTCTATTCCTATTACATTTGAGCTTACGCCTTTGTGGTGATTGGTCCTCTCTCGTCAATGGGCTCGCCAATGACATTCATGATCCTCCCCAGAGTCTCAGGTCCCACAGGGATCCTGATTGGGGCACCGGTGTCCAAAACCTTCTGGCCACGCACCAGCCCCTCAGTACCATCCATAGCAATGGTGCGGACAGTGTTCTCACCTAAAGGGGGAAAATTAAGTGCATCCTCAATCAATCAGCATCATATCTATTAGCTAGACTAAATTAAAATAAATGCACTTGTATTAGGATTTACTAATTAACCAAAATGCTTCAGGGTGCAAAGCAAAAAACCCAAAGCACATAGATTAAAAAAATACTATTAGACAAACAGCATTAAGAATCAAGCAAAGCAGCTGCATCTTGTCCAACATGCAAAAAAAAAAGTTACTTTTCCAAGCAGTACAAGTAAAAGCTATTGTAAGGCATGTCAGCTACAGAGCAGTAGTTTTTTTGTAAGTGCATCTTCTGTAAACAAGTGTTTTCTCTCAAGAGAACAAATGTTAGGCGTTTACAATGTAACAATTGTATTGCACATTTATAAAAAAAAAGTCTGATCTTATTGGCTTATCAGAAGGCATTAAAGTATTTAACATTACCCAGATGCTGAGCGACCTCCAAGACTAGCCTGGTGTCACGGCCTGCCACCTCCAGGGCATTAAGAATGGGTGGCAAGCCTTCATCAAACTGCACATCCACCACAGCACCAATGACCGCCACAATACGGCCACTAGCAGCTGCTGCTGCAGCAGCAGGAGCAACATAACTTCTGCCTGCAATAGAAAAGACAAAAACACAAACAGTCAGTTATTCTACAGGTTTCCAAAAGACAAGCTTAAACATACATAAACCAGTCTGTACTTCTACTGACATTCATCGTGCATGTTGTGTGACCTGAGGTCAAAACAGGACCAACACATTCTACTTTCAAACCAGGCATAATAATAAATACAAGTGTCATACCATTTTGTATGTGACCAAATCGTTGTTGTACCAATTTGTACGATAGTATTTTAAATTGGGATATAGCACGTCCGATGGGCGGCCAACTAGCTACACAAGCTAGCTTACAATGAAAACGGATGCATCTTTTGTTACGTTTAAACGAATAAAGTTATAAAACTAGTCCACTTGTACACAGTTTAACCGTAAATTGCATTTGTCATCGTGTTTAGCTTGCCCGTTTAGCAGCTTAGTCCGGTAGAGCGCTACGGTTAGCATTTGCATTAGCATTTGTCACGTCACTGACACATAAAGGTCATTCAATATTTTAAAGACAATTTTCAAACACCCACACCATTAAGAGAACTTCGCGGTAAAACAATTGTTTTGTGCTGCCAGGTTAAGATGCAGAATAAAATTCTCGTACGTCTTTATATAGAATGTGATAATTTAAAGTTTGCGGCCTCCCCACATGCTACCTATCCCTCGGCCTCGTCATGGTGGTGTCATTGATTTCAACAAAACTACAAAGCGGTCACTTCCCCATAAGATAATACACAATCAACAAGCTTACGAGAGAACAGTGCTGTTGGAGATCCGGTGAAGGCCTTCAGGGGTGTAACCCCGGGCTTCAGAGCCTGTAAAGCTCCTGTGCAGCAGCGTCCCACAGCTCCCAACATCGTCAAAATGGCTGAAGGTGGAACGGGACAGCGCTGCTGCTGCTCTTATATAGGAGCGCTTAAGCCTCTCACTGCGCACGCGCTAAGCATGGCGGCGTCTCCGAATACGCATGCGTTCTTCTTTGAAGGGCAGCTCTTCCAGACACAAGTCAACGGGAAGCAAAACTATTTTAATCTCAGTGCTCCTGCATTTTATTCTATGTAATAACAATAATAATTTCTGTGCTCCTGATTACAGCGTGGCGTAATTAGAGCTTGGGCTTTATTTTATTTAAAGTCTTTTTTGCACCAATGACTATTCTTTGCAAAAAGGTTACACAAAGCCACTTTAGAGCGACCAGTTAACCTAAAGAATGTGTTTGAGATGTGGGAGAAAACCAGAGGACCCAGAGTAAACCCACAAGAACACGGAGAGGACATGTAAATGCCACCCAGGCAGTTTGAGGTCGGGATCAAACAGGGGATTTCTTCCTGAACTTTCTCTTGTGAATGAATTAACCTTGTAGTAATCATAATAATGAGGGCAGCTCGGTGGGTAGCACCACTTGCCTCACAACAAGAAGGTCCTGGGTTCAATCCCAGGGTAGAGCAGTCCTCCCAGTGTCTGTGTGGGTTTACTCTGGGTTCTCCGGTTTCCTCCACAGTCCAAAGACCAAAGTGTTAGGTTAATTGGTGTCTCCAAGTTGTCATTGACTTATGTATGAAAAACTGTGTAACTGGAAACAGCTGTACTCCGGTCCAAAGCCCAGATAAATGGGGAGGGTTGGAGAAAGAAATGGCAAACTACTCCACTATCCTGCCGAAATACTTCATGAAGGACAGAAATGTGTGAAGATCGATGGTCCATCAAGTGACCAAAAGTCAGCTACGACTGTACGGGTAACCCCCCCCAATCATAATAATAATAATTTGTTAGTGTTCCTGATTTCACTATGACTCTATTGACCTATTATTTTCTGATATTACTACTACTAGTGCTAAAAGTGATCCCACAGCAACAACAACGACAACAACAAATGGTAATATAATATAATATATATAATATAATGTTAATATGAGAGAATATTGATTACAAAATTTTAGCAGAAAAACAACTTTACTGGGCAATACTGAAATGAGGCTCTAGTTGCCCTATTAGGTCAGCACTTTGATATATATATATCATAGATATTATTAGATATTAGATATTATTAGATATATTTTGCGAAAGCTATTCCTTAGTAAAAGGCACAACACAGCCCGTCTGGAATTTGCCAAAAGGCACCTGAAGGACTCTCAGACCATGAGAAACAAAATTCTCTGGTCTGATGAG
>JAVSBV010000002.1:8210234-8233141 GCA_033117975.1 Parotocinclus spilosoma | reverse complement strand
AACGCAATTTCAATTCTATGTATGTCCTGTACATATGCAGTATTGACAATAAAACTACTTGACTTGACTTGACTTGACTATCAATTTCTCAGCTGTACCTTAATGCTCTGAAAATTCCAATTCTACCACATTACCACATAAACATTACCCAAAGCTTCTGCCCTGTACCTGTGTTATTGTATTCATTCCACTGCTGCCAAAATATTGTCACTGATTAGTTAACTGCATGAACGAGTAGGTAAATAGATGTTAATTTAGCGCTTGAAGCGTACATATTATGCACCTGGGCCACAGGGTAAGAAATCAGGTTAACCTAATGTAATGTTTATTATTTGAGTCTGAGCAGTGGACGCGAGCAAAGTATCTTTATAGCGACTGTTGTTCAAGAATAACCGTGATATAATGACATACTCTATGGCATCAAAGTTATTACGAATGAGTCAGTGAGTACACATTATGTCATAATAGTAGGATCTTGACAATCATAATTATTGGTATTACAATTAGCCTTTTTCATACCATCAGCCTAACAATCTACATTGTTTTCATGATGCGTTTTTGTTTAGTGCTCGGTTAGTGTTGTGGTCATTGTCATAGCTGTTAATTTACTGAGATCCTAATAAGCTTGGTATATTCGTGGGTACAGATAATAATGGTAGATTCGTGTACTCAGAGTGGTGTGTGGAGTGTAGATGTTGTTTTGTGTTCAAGGGTGTGTTTCTATGTTTCTTGTGCTGCTCAGAGTGACTAGTCCAGAACAATAGGCCTCTTCATCGTTCACAGTAGCTTCAGAGTTCTTGCCCGGTACTGGTGAATAATCGTATGGACACAAGCTCGGGATAAAAGTGTTTGGTCAGACCATGCCCTCTGCTCTCACAGGGAAGGAAATACAGTGGTGGGTGTTTTAGGGAGGAGGCGAATGTGTGTTTAGGCAATGTTGTCACCACTAGTAGTTTACTTTCCTGTTTAAGGAGCATGCTTTGGTATGCACAGATTTTTCCTGGTTTTACACTCGTTACTCTTGTACAGACTCTGCTCCTTTTCCTTTTGCACTCTCGTTAATACACAAACTGTAAGCCAGTTATTCATCCACTGGGTGAGTCAGTGTGGGAGGAGACTTGGGAGGCCAGCACTACCAGTCGCCCGTCAGTTCTCTCACTTTTTCTCTGTCTGTCCCTCTTTCCACTTCCCCTTCTTTCTCTCCTTCTTTCACACTCTCTCTACTGCTGTTAAGGCCTCATCTGCCATCTGGATCCGAAACAGCAGGAATTAGTTTTCCCCAGCCGGCACTTTACCAACAGCCACTGAGGAATAAGGGGAAGTTTAGCAAAAGGTGAGTAAAACATTTGCTACATTTCAAATGAAAGAAAAACGTTATTTTCATTTTTTTCTGGAGCTCCCGTTCCATTAAGTGTTAAAGGAGGACAATAACATGTCATTATGAACTATGGTTGCTGAGTGTACTACTTTTATCCCTTTTTTTGTTTTTGCCAGTAAGACAGTCTACTCGCTTTAACAGTCACGCCCCATTAACAGATGCCGGTTGGTATGTTTGCCTTGATTCTTGGGGATACTCTCCCCTCCCTCTGTTCATTATTAACTCTAAACCATGAGCTGTTTTTTCCCTTTGCATTGCATGATTCATTAACATGATGCCTGTTACAGCAACCTGGCCTCACCCTTTACTTTGAGCTTAATGTTGTAATATCCCACTTAATGACATTGGTTTGTGTGTGAAATGGATGTTTCATAGTTGGGAAAGACTTAAGTGAACCAAGTGGCTCAGACTTGTCTGTGTAGTTGTTGGAATCTGTTTGGTCATTGCTGATGAACCATAATCACATGATGGGCTTGCACTAAGCAGGGAGGTTTCTCGGCCTCTGACTACCATGTCATTTCATGCATTCTGATAAAGTTCTCAGGCCAACTTTAACTGCTTAAATTAATTTAATATCTAACTTTTAAAGAAAATTTAGGAAAAAGGTATTCGACTGGGCAGCGAAGTCTTAATTGTTTCATTCAATTTAAAAATGAAAAGTACATGTGGCTAGTGTAGTATAGTTTGGTTAGAATGTTTTTGTGTATCATGACACGCACTGTGTGTACATCAGACAATTTTATGAGTACCTTAACACATATATTGCTAGCGATCTGCTGTCTGAAATGTACATTGCTCATTATTGTTGTGTTCTTTGTTTGCAAAATTTGAATAGTGGATCATAGTCTGTCTTGATACTGACCAAGTCCACCTACAGAATAACTGTCTTCATAATGAGGAATGTTCACAGTCCTATTTTTTATAAACTCTTGTGTTGTATAGCTGGAGAAAGGTGTAGTACTGCACATTAACCAAGAGATAGCAACTTCAGTCGGCTGCTTTGGTGGAATGCCTTTAGTTGGAATTGGCTTTTGTTAGTTATATGGAGGCATTTGTGGTTGGTTTTCTAGTACTTTTGAGGCAATGACTAAGAATACATACCCTGTCCTCAGTCTTGCAAGACTTTTGCAGCAACTTTGTGGCATTGTGAATTAAAGAGACACTCCCTTTACAGGCTTTATTACTAACAAATATTAAAATACTTCAGTTATTACTGATCAGTTTAAGTCTGACAATCTGACGGTGTCTCAGCACAGCAACTAAATGAGAACATATCAATCAGATATTGAGTTTCAGTGGCTGTTACTGACTGCATCACTGTAACGGAATAAATAGGCTGAGGATAACATAGTTTTAAAAGTTGAGCTATTGTAATATTACGCACTTGAGTCAACTAGGAATGACCCACACCCTTCAGGCTGCTCTCTTGATGGTTAGAAAGATTTGAGTCATATAGTGCAAGTTCCTGATCATCTGTGACGTTTAGGCTCAGAAGATGACGCCATGATCCATATCATATCTGATTGTACTGTGGCTAGAACATCAAGTCTGATGTATGTGTATGCAGGTACACCTTTGTACAGAACTCAAGTGACATGCATGGAGGTTGCGATTAGAGTCACCTACTGATAACTTTCTTTTTGTTCTGGGAAGGTTACATTTAGAAAGTGAGAAATAACGTGATTTGAATTGACTTCAGCAAGTCCATATTGCTGGTGCTCTGAATGAATGTAATACACTGGTTATGATGGGAGGTCGTTTGGGGATTGTCCTTTAGCACTTCTATAACTCCAACCAATGGAGTCCCATCCATCCAACGGCCTGCATTCTCTGTGGATATGCATTAGACCCCCTTCGTCTCTGACCAGAATAATACTCCTTTATTGTCATTGTGTAGAATAGAACAAAATTAGGTGGTAAACAGAAAAACGGTGTCTAAAATCGATACAATATATAAATATATATTGTAAAAGAACATTTCTGATTGTCTGTGGTGGACCAGTAATGTCTACAAGGAAAAGGGGTGTTTAAAAAAACTGGACCCAAAATGAAATAATAAGCACTTGTTCTCTGCTGTCCTCTTACACATAAGTGGGGGATTATGAATATTACTGGTTAGCCTACATTAGGAAAGCCGGGCTGAGACTAGGTTAATGTTTGAAGTCTTGTGAAAGACTGCCTTACCCATGAAGCTGAGGAGTGACTTTGCTCATTTACAGCCTGTAGACTGTAGGATAATAGCTGAAAAGTGACTGAACAGAATATCCTTCAAGTGAACAATTACTGGTAGATTCATATCACCCAACTCGTACATTCAGAAAGGAGATAACACTTGTGAGGCCTACACTAGAGATGACACTTTGGTGAAACAACTACAGAATCACGTTCTTTTGACAAAGCACTGGCTGAAGTTTGATCCGCTGCATTGTATCATTAAGGAAAGTGAATGTTGCTCTTCACTTTTAGCAATGCTGTCTCCACATTGTTTTGAAGTTTTCCAAGGTCAGACCATTAAATTATTTTATTACAAGCAAAAGCATTCCTACTAGTTTTTCAGATTCAAAATGGTGTTAAATTTCAGGATGCACTATGGCCTGACAGCATAGCTCAAAATTCAGTTTTCCATTTACTCCCCTCATATAGCATATCCATTCAAGGTCATGTCACTGAGAAACCTCAAACGTAGCTGGGAAGGGCTTTGTAAACCTTGACCTTGATTGCTGGCATGCCTTTTAAAAGGGAAGTTAAGAATTCATGAAATTCAGAATTCATGAGTTCCTAAAAACACTCTTAGCGGTATTTCTCTCCTTTGTCATTTGTGTATCTGTGAACATGCAGCACGTGTGTGTATTCTGGAAAACGCTTTGGAAAATGAATTTCCCTGTGGAAAATAGAAACACATGGTGATTTCTGCATAAAAGATTTTCAGCAGTATGTAGGCGTAATGGTGGGCTAGCAGAGAGCCCCTTTTAGTGTAGGAGATGTGGTATGTGGCTACCCATGGGCGCACACTGTAGCAGACTTCTGCTGCCACACTGCTTTTTCCACTACAAACACAAGCGTCCTGATAACTAGGACGTAGTTCTTAAATGTTGTTTTCCTTAAACCACACCTACAGCTCTCCTGTATTTACTTAAAACATGGCTGTGACTCAGCCGACCTGATAAAGGCAGCTATAACTGTATTGCGATTTTATAGCATGTAGAGTGTATTGCCTTTATGGTCCAAGTTGAATTCTGGGTGGGTTTTTTTGTTTATTAAAGGAAAGGCATGTTTGTTTTACACAGATAACGGATAGAGAAACATACACTTAAGCTGCACTCCCCCTGTTTCTTTCCTTCCCAGCTGTAGCTCCTCCCTGTCATCATCATCAGGCCATGTCGTTCGAGAAAAGAAAGGAAGGGATTTTTCTAGGGAGGAGGAATAAGGGAGAGTGGAGTCACTTGTTAACCTTAAGCACATTTTATCTAGCAATGCATGTCACATGTCTGTAGCATGCAAGTCATTATGATACTGTTTTTTCACATGCTCTTCTCTGTCTGAAACCCTGTGAAATGCAATTCTAATGCTGTACAGAAACGTCTGCTTACATGTTTGACTCTTAACTTTTTTTGCTTTGACAGATTTTTCCTAGCCAGAAATAACCTTGAAGTTGGTCAAAATGTTGGAGACGGCTAGAGACCGCGTTTTGGAACTGTATGACAAACTCGTTGCAGGGATAGGTATGTCTTAAATATTTTTTCCTATTAATAAGTTAAGCTATTACTGAATTATTGAAAGTAATAATGGCACTTATTAACTCTAAGTGTGTACTCATTGTTGGTGATCTGTACCGTGCCTGAACAAGTTTGACCCCCAAAGTTTGTTTGACTAGTGTGATTGCCTCTTCCATCTTGGGTGCGGTACACTGAACCCTGCTCAGGCACGCTTGGAGGTGTGCTAAGTTTGTACTTTACATCTTTAGTGTGATCGCTAAATATGTCAGAGCACTGAATACATCAACTGCCTCCATAGAAATGTTAAGGTGTATTTTAAACTAGTCCAAAAAAGCCACGAATTACAGCCCCAATTCCAATGAAGTTGGGACATTGTATTCCATTTTTATTTGTGTTTTAGACAATGATTAGCAAATCATTTCAACCCATATTTAGTTGAATACACTACAAAGACAAGATATTTAATTTTCAAATGGATGAGCTTAATTGTTTTTTGGGGTTTTTTTGCAAATATTTACTCGTTTTGAATTTGATGCTTGCAACATGTTCCAGAAAAGTTGGGACAGGGGCAATAATAGACTGGAAAGCAAAAAGCAACTGTTTAGAACATTCCCCAGGGAACAGGCGGATTGGGTACAAAGGGAGCGTTCACAAGCAAGGATGGGGAGAGGTTCACCACTTGGTGAACAACTGCGTTAGCAAACAAAAACAATTTATGTACAAAGTTTCTCATCGTGCGAATGCAAGGAATTTTGTGATTTCATCATCTACAGTCCACAATATCGTCAAAAGATTCAGAAAATCTGGAGAAATCTCTGTAAGTAAGCGGCAACTCCAAAAACCAACATTGAATGCCTGTGGCATTCGATCCCTCATGTGGCACTGAGGTTTTCACAAAGTGAACGCCATATATCAACAACACCCAGAAACCCAGAAATAGAAAAAGGACTGTCTGGATCATTATCAGCGTAAAAAAAGCCAGAATCTCTGATATTATGGGGGATGTGTTAGTGCCTATGACATGGGTAACTTGCACATCCGTGAAGGCACCATTAATGCTGAAAGGTACATACAGGTTTGGGAGCACCATATACTGCCATCCAAGCAACGTCTTTTTCAGGGACGTCCCTGTCCCTGACACATTCTGAAATTGAATATGGGTTGAAAAGTATTTGCAAATCATTGTATTCTGTTTTTATTCATGTTTTACACAATGTCCCAACTTAATTGGAATTGTACAAAAATGTTCCTTATGACGAGGTAAGCATGCTGTGACCCAGAACATTTATGTGTAGTGTGGGCTCATATTTGGCACAAGGCCATTTTATTGTATACACCAAACTCTGCAGTAGATACGAAACTGTGCCCTATATTAATAATATGGACTTTAAGAATTGAGTCAGCCCTGAAGTTAGGTGATGAGGTCAGGTTTGCAGTGGGTGATCTGATTAATCCCAAGAATTTGAATGAGGCTGTGGTCAGGGCTCTCTGCAGAGCAACACCAAACTCTATAAACCCTTTATTTCTTCATGTTGCCTTGTACACTGGGGCATTGTCAGGCAGAAACGGGAAAAGTGCTTTTCCTACACTTTTGGAAGCAAACAATTGTCTACAATGGCATTAGAATTTCTCTAGTATAATGACCATAATAATTTCAATTCACTGCAAGAAAGGGGTATAGAACTATGAAAAGATCACTATTCCCCCTTCACTCGCAAACTTTACAGTTGCAAAAATATGCAAAACATTTACATTCAGATGGGTAAGTGGGATTCATAATTTAATGGTAGCAATTTTTATTCCAATCCAGCTAACGCCTGAGATTCAGAGTGATGATTTTTTTTTTTTTTTTTTTTTTTAAATAGTTAGGACTTTAGTAGTTAGTGTTGCAGCTGAAGGTATACATTTTTTGTCGACTTGCAGCTCTAGCTGTGCAGAAAATTTGAGACACTAACTTCTTAGAAAGGTGATGCTTTATGACTGCACACAAGACTTACATATATGTACTCACTGGCCACTATATTGGGCACACATTCTTGTATCAAGTTGGACCCCGTCCCACATCCAGAGCCACTAAAATCACCTTTCATCAGCATTCTGATGCTCGATTTGAACTTCTGCATGCTATCCTGACAATGTATACATAACTAAATGCATTGAGATTATGTATGATTGGCTGACTAGATATTTTCATTAATGAACAGTTAAACAGGTGCACCAAAAATAAAGAATGAATCTAAATAAATACTAGGCAGCAATAGACATGACAGAAATATTTAATTGGACAATAATCCAACCCTGGTGGAAATTACCTGAAAATGCATTAATAAAAAAATGAATTATAAAGTGTGCTTTAGGTAGGAAGTAGCTTAACCAACTATTAAACAGCAGAAATTTAAACATACCACATTCGAGGTTGCCGTTTTTTAGCACAACTCCATTCATTGTTAGCGTTTTCAATGAGAATGACATGACCACATGTGTGATGTAAATTTGGTGCACTGTTAGCAAGTTGCATCCTAAATGTTTTATTTCGTTTTTTTTAAAGGGATGTCCACATACATTTGTCCATATAATGCAAGTTAAATGTATATTTACGTTCAGATGTTTACTTTCACTAAATATTACTAAATGTCCTTTGTGGTTTGATGTTTTTCCAAACAGATCCACGACTGAAAGGCTACCCGCTGATGGAGAGTCCGGTCAACATGACAGCAATTCTCCTTGGCTATCTCTTCTTTGTACTGTATGCAGGTCCTCGAATAATGGCTAAACGCAAACCCTTCGAGCTGAAGGGGCCTATGATTGTCTACAACTTTTGCTTGGTGTTTCTGTCTAGCTTTATTGTGTTTGAGGTGAGAAGAAAGCTATAATCTTTATCATCATATCACTAACAGTTCCAAATTTGTGGATATTATTGTCTGTAATGGATTTTCTAAAACTGGTGTCACTTTAAACATTGCTTTTGTCTTATCTAGTTCTTGATGTCAGGATGGCTTACTGGATATACGTGGAGGTGTGACCCTTGTGATTACTCTGACAGCCCTCAAGGACTTAGGGTAAGAGTTATCAGACTTTAACTGTAACCAAATAAAACTTGCCTAGGTTAATCATTGGGACTTTTTGTAGATGTAGTGCATTCTTTTAAAATATTTTTTTGTCCATAGATGGTCAGAGTGGCCTGGTTGTTCCTTTTCTCAAAGTTCATCGAACTCTTCGATACAGTAAGTATTTACATCTGCAATTCTCTCTGGAATAGTTAAAAACCATGGGTAAAAACTGGTGAAATAGGAAATGTATTTGTGGTTGATTAACTTAATATCACACTGAAGCTACTGGTGAACTAAAATTTGGTTGAACAATTGACATAATTAAAAACATGCTATTATGTGCATTTTATTTGACCATTTTAAATAAACTTTTTTTTTATCAATTAAATTTTACTCCAGTGAATGAAACTTTTTTTAATCCCTTAGTGATTCATCAACATGGGAAGGATAACCAAAAACTTAAATGAAATAAGTGTGTTGACCTTAATATGTCAGACATAATCTAATGAAATGGCATGGTGACTAAACCTTACTCTAACCACTGCTACAGTAATAGTTCAGAGCTGCAACAATCAGAGCTGCAATGAACCAAGTAATACCTGGAAGATGACAGGTACTGCTTCCAAACACACAATTAAGGATGCAAAAATTACTCCATAGATCACAGTTGGATGTTTGCAGAAAATGGTAGCACTCTGCAGGAACCAATTTACAAAAATTTATAGTTAAGCACTACATCCATACAACAAAAAAACTGTATGGTAAAATAATTCATACTGTTTAATATCTGGTGTCCCCCAAAGGAATAAACAACAGATACATGTGAAAATGTGATTGGTTCTTCCATGAAGTTACAAGGTGGATGCTTCTTGATATAAAAGAAAATCCAATCCAAGAGAAAATGGTTCAATGACCAAGATTTTGATATGACCATTTTTGTTCCCTGACTCGTATCTCATTGTAATCCTGAACGGTAAGCTGAAGAAGAGCATCCAAAAGATGATAATTCTTCTGGATCTTTCCTTGTATCCAATCTTATCAAGCTTTATACGAAGAGAATCAGTGCTTTTACATTTACAAAGGGAGTTGCACAAGATACTGATAACTCGTGCAGGTTTGGTTTTCATATTTTCAGTTTGAGTAATAAGTTTATGAACCACAAATACACATCTTCCCATAGCTCTGGCTCTGACTGTCTATAACTGTATTTCAGACTATGCATCTGTCTAAGATTTGATTGTCATATACTGTGGACTGTGTTTTTGTAGGTGTTTTTTGTGCTGCGTAAAAAACATAGTCAAATTTCATTCCTGCATATCTTCCACCATTCTTTCATGCCCTGGACCTGGTGGTGGGGGGTCAGCTATGCTCCCGGTGAGTGACGCTGAAGTGTTCTGCTTGTATAAAGTTTTTGTGCTTCAAAAAATAGCTTATGGCTATTTTTTGGATTGCCGTTGGTGAAACTTTTTACCCACACTGAGAATTTAACTTTACAATAATATGCTAATTGGGTTTTTAATGCCTTGCCTACCTTTTTCTCAAGATAAACCAGTGTTACATAGCCTTATTTTACATATTGTTAAATGGCGGTTCTTGTATTTGCCTGTCAATGTGAGTACCAACTATATATACCCTGTTATTGTTATTTTTCACAGCAATGTGGAAAATCCACTGGACTCTGAAATAATTTATCAAAAACCATTGTATATACTACTGTACCCAAGTCACAAAATTAGGTCAAAAAAAGTTTGTGAGCTGAATTCTGATTATTTCTTCAGGTGGAATGGGATCTTTCCATGCCATGGTCAACTCTGTTGTCCATGTAATCATGTATTTCTACTATGGGCTCTCTGCTGCCGGACCTCGCTTCCAGAAATACCTCTGGTGGAAGAAGTATATGACAGCCATTCAGCTGGTAATTTTTTTATTATTTGCTTTCCTAAAGGGTTTCATATATGCATTCAATTACCTAAGCCAGCAGCTCTTCCTTCCTCTAGCCATTACAAAGACAAATTGAAGCAGTAAACCCTCAAGATGAATTTTAAGAAGTCTTACGAATCATTCAGTTGGTCAGATAAGCATTACAGAGATGAGGATGCAAGGCAGGTCAGAAAAGTCACAATATATACTATATACTAGCTCTAGTTCCCAAAACAGTCACATCACAAGTCAGAGACCTTGGGACTACCCAACCTTGGGACTACCCCTAGCAAAGCAAATGGAATCTCTGCGTTTGTAGACTGTCCATGTAGCATTATTTTTTTGTAGCAATTGAGCAAATCACAGATATGAAGCCATATTATGTGTATTTAATAACTGAATATTCTGTCTTCATGAAGCTTACCTCAAACAAAATAATTTTACAATGTTTATTATGTTTTTTTTTTAAACATCGCTACCAGCATCAGAGGCCATCTCAGCGAACAACACAAGGTTTCCATAAAGATCCATACACAAGGATTTTATATATACATATACAAGAACTTGGCAAATGCACAACAAAACAAATGAAAAGCAAATTGGGTGGAAAGAAGAGTCAATGTATGTGACAGAACTGCATGGAATCAACAAATTAAAATGTGTAAAGAAAACCCAAACAAAAACAATTACTAAACAGAAGTTTCATGTGCAGTGGTCTGTAATTCTGCCTGTGTTTAAAAAAAAACCCATAAATCGAACTAATTTCTTTTACTGCCTTTCCAAGGGAAATTAGCTGCATGGTATTGTAGTGGCTCCACAACTGGGCCATGGCACTGGCTGATTTAACAATATGAGAAATCTGATAGGCTAAAATAGAAGCTACATAGTAAAGTAGCTTTACATTGAAAGTAAATTAATGAATTCATCACTTAAAACTTGAGAATGGCACATTTTGGTTTTCACTAATATACATACATACATACATTAAAATGGATTCACAGGCAAAGACAACCATTTATAGAATTATCAAGAACTTCAGAGAGTGGTTCAAACGCAGTGAAGAATGCTTTAAGGCACACAAGAAATTCAAGCATGCATCAGGACCTTTTCCTGAAGAGGATGCAGTGCAGAGCTTGCTCAGTGATAGAGGGTAGGTGTTGTGCATCTGAAAACAGTGATATAAAGGCATTTTCAAGGATGGCTTGGTGTCAAGAAGGGCAGCTATGAAGCCACTTCTCTCCAACATCAAGGACAGACTGACATTCTGAAGAAAGTATAGGGATTAGACTGCAGAGGACTGGGGTTGATTCGTTTTCTCTGATGAAACTTTAAAAGGTGTGGGACTTGATTGTCCACAAAAAGGATTGTCCAGAGAAGAAAAGGTGGCCTGCTACCACGAGTCTCATGCCTTGCCAACGGTGAAGCATCCTGAGACTATTGATGTGTTTGGTTGCTTCTCAGGGGACTGGGTTCGCTCAAAGAACACTGCCATGAATAAAGAATGGTATCAAAGCATCCTTGAAGAGGAATTTTTACCAACGATCCAGGATAGACAATGCTTTGTACAGCATGATGAAGCACCATGTCACAAAAGCAAGAATGAGTTGCCATCATCAAGAATTTGCCCAGAAGCTGATATCCTGCATGTCGAGGTGAAGTTTTTGCTTAAACTGGATGTATTGGTCAATAAGTTTTTTTTTTTTAAAAATCTATGGAATGCTTATAATTGTACTTCATTGTAGCATTTACAGCTCTGACAATAGGTTCTAAAAAAAAGCAACAAACTTTGTGAAATTCAAAAATGACATTACTGATACTCAGCGAATTGTATTAAACTGTAAATCTTATAACAGCATCAGAGTCAAGCTTTAGCCAGTGCAAACCATGAAACCAGTGGAAACTGGTCAATGGAAACTGACTGACCAAAGTAAAGTTATTCTAAGAATCTAAACATTTATGAAACTATAAAGTTCATTATCAATGGCGTCAATAACATTTATAGCTGACTTTGTATTTGTAGACCAGTCAGCATGAAATGATTAAATTATCCAATGCTTTGTCTGCTTAAAGAGAATAAACCAATCTTTTTGTGATTGCTACTGGGTGTTATGGCTTTATATTTCTTATACCAAAGTTGCACTCTTGTCTTGAAATCAGTTAGTGAGTCAGTAGCAGTCTCTTCTATTTTATATATAGTACTGTGCAAAAGTCTTAGACCACCAATAGATTTGTTGTTTTGGCAATGGTATAATGACCAGATATAATATAAGATGGGCGTCACGGTGGTGGAGTGGTTAGCACCTGTCGCCTCACAACTCTGATATCCCGATTCGATTCTGACCCTGGACACCTCTTGTATTTTGTATATTCTCCCAATGTCTGTGTGTTTTTTTTCTGGGTACTCCTTGCTCATTCCAAAGTCGTGTGCTAGTTTTAATGTTTCCAAAAAGTGCCTCTTAGTGTTGCCCTATGATGGACTGGTGCCCTATCTAGGGTTGTTTCTGTCACTTGCTGGCTAAGTGACCTTCTGAACGTTCGGATCCCAATGTCTGCAATTCCACCAGCTTGGTTCCAAGCAAATTCGTACTGTCTCCAGATTATTTGCATTTCTATGTTACTGCACTGACAAAAGAAATAGGCATGTTCGGCTGTTTAGCCATTTTCGTGTAAAGCCTTTTCCTGATCTGTGCAGCTCAACAACATTTTACAGTATATCGTGTATGTATTCACTGGTCTTTCTCATTATCGTGATTGATAAGGAAGAGGATTAGGCCTGTGCATTACCTCATTTATTGCCTATTGAAAGAGGAAGTCATAATTCATATTCATAGCTCCTAATAGCTCAGGTGAGCTTTACAACATCAGATATGAATGGGAACATGCTTCCTTAAGATATCATTCAAGAATTTTAAGGGGTGCCAACAACTGTTGCACACACATTTCATTCATGATAAGACTTTCCCTTGTACTGAAGCATAGTGTTTTGTGACTATATGAAATATAAGGTCAGGGCAAGGACATGAAATAAAGAATTTAACGTTCCATTTTATTTTTGACCAGGGGTGCCACTGTTTGTGAAGGGTATTTTGTTGTTGAAGCATAAATAGGAAAATTTTCTATTACATATTATATGAAAGTTTACTAAACGTTCTGTTATTTACATGGAATAAACCTGATTAATATTTCCGTAAGCCTTGACTAGTAAATAAAAATGGGTGTCAAATGTGTAAACCTTGAGACTTCTGGACAGCCAGGACGTAGCCCTGTGGCACTACTTTCTGGCACAGTCATGTTGAAATGGGAATTAGGCAGAATAAATTTGAGGAGAAAAAAAGAAAATCCCATGCTTGAAAGTTACCTATGCTTTGACTTTGTCATTACAGGTGCAGTTTGTGCTGGTGTCTCTTCATGCTACTCAGTATTACTTCATGGACAGCTGTAATTATCAAGTGCCAGTTGTTATTCACCTCATCTGGATGTACGGCACCTTCTTCTTCATCCTCTTCTCCAACTTTTGGTACCAGGCCTACGTGAAGGGCAAGAGATTACCCAAGAGCACTGAACAGCCTACCAAAAACAGCAAGACCAGCGCTGCTGTGCCAAATGGTGCCACGAACCTCACCAATGGTGCCTCACTAATGCAGAACAGCAATGGCTTACATCACGAGAATGGCCTGACCAATGGCAGGAAGCACTATGAGAACGGTAGTGCCCACAATGGTAAGATGAAGAAAGCTTAAAGGACCGAGAGAAGTCGTCCAAAACGTATGACCACGAGTGCCTGCACAAAATGCCATGGATTCCAAAGAGTGTTTTGGGACTGCTTTTCTCAGCCTTGTTTTGTTTATCCCCTTCATTTTTAATTTTAATATGCACAATTACATCGGGAAATGAATGAGCTTGGGATCCCTGTTTGTGTTTCATTATGGAATTTTAATTGTTAATCTAAAGAAAATAAACAATGAGCACAATGTATGAAGAGAAGAGATAAGATGGATTTCTGGATGTGTTCTTCACTGATTTTGCTCATATCATTGTAGGGGATACACTCCTTGATACATTCCCCAGTAACAAAAAGCACTGTACAGTTATCCTAAGTCAATTTGAGTTGCGGCTGTAAATACTGTAGGTTTACTGTCATAACTAATGGGATTTATAGGGTTCTAAAGTTTTTGTTGTCATAAAAGTACTTAAATATATCACAAATAAATTCCATTTTAAAACATGGCATATGTTTTAGATTTTTTTTATTCACATATTTGCTCAACACTGTACAAGGGGCTTTCTTTACATTTCAGACAATGTGAATAGCTTATCAATTCATTCAACTGGGTGCTGAAAAACTTTCAACTGTTGTGGAATGGCAGTTTTACTTGTTCCTTATATTTAAATCATTTGTTTGAGCAACTTCCCATTGTTACTACGTGTCTGCATAGCATGCTTTGAAATGTCTCTGCAATCTCAGTTATTTCAGGCATGTAGGGTTGTTAACAAGACCTCCATTCTCCTTCAGCTGAAAGTAGGAGAGTCTAACGCTCAACTGAAAGATCAGCAAGCAGCCTACGCTCTGCATGAGCAAGAATGGGGGTTGGGAAGTAGGTTCAACAAGTTCAGTTCATATTTCTACTGAAGCACAGGGATTGTAGGTAAGAGGTTATTCCACATCCAATTGCACGTGGAACCTGAAAGAGATAAGCCTAGTGTTTTGAATGTGAATGGTATTTGTACAGTGGCACAATGGAAAGGAGTCTGTATGTCTACAAGAAGTCAGCTCCATGATTACTGGCACCTTTGGTTGAATAAAAAAAAAAAGCCTCTAGAAAGAAAGGTAAACTAATTTAAATTGGTACATTTACTCAAGATAAAACTCCTTTAAAAATGTAAACAATGAGTCATGGTTTTAAGTAACATACACTTAATCTAACAGCCTTCCATGACTAGTTTCCACTGGAGTATAAATGAAATGATGGAGGACAAAGTCCATTAGGTAGTCATTAACATGGGGAAGATTTGCGACTACACAAAATGTGTACTGATCATAAATGAGGGAATGGCTATAAAACTGCTGCAGATACTACTATCCACTAATTAAGGAGTTTAGTGCATCCAGAATACCAACAAGCCTGTCTGAAAGGGGGCACAAATGTTACTGCCAACCCTACGCAGTGCTTGAATGATCCCAGATGAAGCCTTGTTCAGTATATGGGAGGATCAGTTGTGTTCTGGGTTGTTCTTTTCCTTCCAAACACCCAGAGAGTCTTTTTAGGATAGATACCGTTGTGGACGCCAGAAAAAGACTCAGTGCTGTTACTTGAGTTGTGGGACTCAAACCACATGACTTGACTTGAGTCACACTCGATTGCTTCACTAGCACTGATAAAAGACTCTATTTGGAATTGAGACGGATGATAAAATCAGTTGAATTGGACCAAAAATTTGGATATTAAGGTATTGAGAATTTGGGCATTAGGAATTTTTTGCAGACGCATGATTGGGTGGTTTCAGAGACAAAGAAACTCCTAACATGGAAGCGTCTTTTCAAAAACAATTAAATTTGTATTCAAAGATTATGCTTACAATTAAATTAGTAGAAAGAACAGTGATGTGCAATTCAGCAGCATGGACACCATTAAGCTATTGTTCATGTAAGTTCTCTTTGGGTGTATGAATTTTTGCACGTCTCTTTGGCATAATGAGTTTGACAGACAAGTTTAAAATCCTGAATGAAAGGCAACATATTCTTTTTTATGTTGAAAATAAATATCCAACTCTTTATGACCACTGCCTGATTTAAATGTGGAAGCTGGAGTTGACGTGACTTGACTTATAGCAGGGACATGACTTGAGTTACTTGAATATTATCACAGTAACTTGTGACTTGCTTTAGATGTAAAGGCTAAGAATTGCGTATGTGACATATGTACTTCCAGCTGTTACAGTGGCAAAATACTAGCTGCAGACTGTGAACTTTTGTGGCACGGCTTTGTCGCAATCATTTTATTTCTACTAGAAATACTTTATGAAAGGTCAGTTTTTTCTGATACCAGTGTAAGATTAAGCTCATTAACCACAAAACCTTTTTTACCCATCTTCTCTGAGGGTGCCAATAATGTTGGAGCTGACTTTAGCAGCTTCTCGAATTTTGACTGAAACTTTCTATCATGAGCGCTATCACTAGAAGATTTATATTGTAACAAAACTGCTATAAAAGAAGTTCTGGATTTAAGTCATGCTAAGTGAGTCCTTTGAACACCATGTGTTAATCAAAATGCATGCTTTGCCAAAGCTTATGCCAAATCCATTGATAGTCCATGTCAAAAACTGCACATGGTATATGAAGTATGGCTACTATGTCTACAAACCAACTGCTGCTGGTGACCAGTTGAGTTTTCAGCATGGCTTGGTCTACAAGGTCTGGATAGGGCCTGAGGCGAAAAAACATGGACATGATTTCTAGGATATGTCCTCCAGGATGTAGAAGATGAGCTCCATCTGAAGGGCTGTGTGTCCGTGGCGCTGGCACACACTCAGTATGACTGCGTTTAGTGACTGGTTCAGACTGTCCTGGTAGTGCAGGGGCAGAGGCTGGCTGTTACTACCTGCTAGGAACTCCGTCTGAAACAAACACAACAACTTTACCTAAACAGAGGCAGGACAAAATACAAATAACTGGCATTTCAATTAGATTATTAATCTGTACAATTGTTTGCTTATTTTGATTTATTTAACGTCACTGTCAGCAACAATGGCACTACACTCAATACGGCCACACCAATTATAATCACCAATTGTAATCACCAATTAACCTAAACCTTGTTTGAAAAGTGGAAGGACCTGGACTACCCAGAGTAAACCCACACAAACAGAGGGATCTTGATCACTCCTCATGGGATCAAACCCAAGACCTTCTTTCTGTGCTGTAATAGTGCTACAACACTGCCCCTGTATCTTTACAAGGAAATGGAATAGTACAGCAATAATTGATTAAAAATACAGTTCCATACAGGAATTTATGAGCTATTACAATATGAAAGCAATTTGTGTTGGGATCTGATTATTTCTACTTAATTTCCCCTTTAGTTTCTACTATCGGATTTTATCCACAACCTGTAAGCATGAAGGCTCGGATACACCTAAAGCCTACCATAAGTACAGTCGATTCCGGTTAATAGGACCACCGGTTAATGGAACCAGCCACTTATTCGGACCAAATCCTAAAGTACCAAAACTAATTATTTTATATACGTGTAATGTTGTTTGCTTATTTGGACCAAAATTCCACTTAATCAGACCAAAGAATGTGTACAGTATGTAATATCTGTGAAGAAACTCTTCGTCTCTCCCCGAAAACTCCCAAGTTTCTCCCCAGCCCTCTACTTCCACCTACAGGTCTTTGCGTAACATTTCCATTTACTACAAAAAAAGCCAGATCACACTGGATAAGTTCTTCAAATGTTGACTGGAATTTAGTAAGAACTTGTCTTTTATGTTATTATGCTTCGCATGCTGAGTACCTATACATTGTGTTGTAGATAGTTTCGAAAAACTTGTTTGCAAATTTATTTTTCAATGAACAAAGTTCATAAGCAACAGCAGTTTGTTTGTTCGCTATATGTATAAATCGCACAATAAAGGTTTAATAAACATTTAATATGTTACATAACGTGTCCTATCTTGTAACATAGGGCATGTTCATTTAATCGGACCAGCCAGTTATTAGGACCAAAACCATTGCGTGGAATCGACTATTTTCAAATCTTTGGTTATACAGTATCACTGGTATAACTATGTTAAATCAATTTGTGGTACAGAGCTGATGAACATGTGAGGTAGTTCCAGCAATGCATGACTCCTTGAAAAAGAGAGGGAGCTGGTTAAAAAGGGGTTAGTTGATTTGCTTTTCGGTTGTAATTTCAGCACCAACCAAGGCTCCAGCATTTCAGTGCTGTTAAGTGACTGGGATACAAATCAGCATGTCACAAAACATTGTACTCTCCAGAAAAGATTGTGCTCTTCAGATAAGGGGAGAAGACCTGCTTCAGAGGATTAGAACCTTGGCATATTGTTCATGTGTGATGGTAAGAGGGAGATTTGGGGAAGAAAATGTCAGTTTTGCAGTCACCATACCAGTCTGTGATGATAAAGCAGTTACTTAGTCCTCAGACAAAGCTTCCAAAGACAAAGTTTTTTTTTTTAACTTTGTCTATGGTCATGAACTTTGCATAGTGAGAGAAAGAATATGGCTATGGGTACAAGTGTCAGAAATAAGGTTCCTGCACAGGGTTTTTTGGTTTACTCTGCAAAAATCTGTATTTATAGGGCATGGCCATGAAATAGATACAAAAATCTTATCATCAAGTAGCACAGTAGTGTACAGCAGCTAGTAATCGACATGATTTGTGAGAAAGTCATTAAGCTGATGAGTGTCAGGGCTATTCCAAATTAATTTAATTTATTATGATTAAATTCAAACATTATACTATGATGTTAGTGGCATTGTATGTGTCGTAGCCAGCTTATGGCTTGACTCAAAATAGTTCTGATCATAGGGCAGAGAAACGTGTTTGGAGGTAGTTACTCAGCACCCTTTACATAAGCTAACAGACACAACAGGGCATTTTGTTAGTTTTTTTATACACTGGTTATACACAACTCAGTGATCACTGTATTATTTGAATCTATTTGTTTCTACACTCATTGTCCATTTTATCAGTTCCACTTGCAATACAGATTCACTTTGCAGTCATACAATTACAGACTGTAGTCTAACATACTTTCTTCTTCCCCTTTACTCTATACTTCCCACCGATCAGGTGCTATAGGGATCTTATATAATTCCCAGCACTGCAGTGACACTGATGTGGTGGTGGGTGTGTTAGTGTGCGTCGTGCTGCTATAGGTGGATCGGACACAGCAGTGCTGCTGGAGTAGTTAAACCCCAAAGGTCTGCCAACCAAAAATATGGAACTGATGGAAGTGATCGGTGAATGTATGTGGAATCTATTGCTAGAGCAGTTCAATTATTAGATTATCACTCATGATGGTTAGGCCCCTAAGCAATGCACTTAACCCTGAATTGGACTTTTCCTTGTAAAAGCGTATCAGTAATAAGTCACTCTGGGTTATGGCAGCATCTAAATGTTGTACATGTAAATGTTTTTATAGGTTAGACAAGGATTTTTAAACCAGTAATAACCTTCTAGCAGCTATGCAATTTGCATTCATAACGTTCTCACCTTCTGCCCATCCAGTGTGACGCGCAATGCTAATTTGGTCATACCATCCTCCTTTAGCAAACTCAGAGAAGGGGACAGGGCCAAACAGAATGCTCGTGCCAGTCGCTCTGTCAGACGATTATGATTTGCATGACTGTTTGAGCCGTTTGATTGGTCTTCCCACTGAAGAAAGAATACCTGTGGAGCCAAAAGAGTTAATGATTAAGTATAGTCTGATTGTTAGACAGTGTTTTTGTGTGTGTGTGTGTGTGCGCGCGCGCGCAAGTGCGTATACCTCTGTCCAACGTATGACCTTTCCGTTGGCTCGATACTCTAATCGTTGGTGCGCCTTGACACAAACAATCGATTCCATAGATTTTCCATCAATGGGGCTGATAATACTGTGAATCATAAAACAGGAAAGAAAGGCGGAGGAGCAATAAACCCAGCACTGCTGTTCAATAAACATCTTAAATACAATATCTTACATATCTTGAGTGTTTTACTACTTTCAGGGCAATGGCCTTCCCA
This sequence comes from Parotocinclus spilosoma, assembly GCA_033117975.1. Lineage (NCBI taxonomy): Eukaryota > Metazoa > Chordata > Actinopteri > Siluriformes > Loricariidae > Parotocinclus > Parotocinclus spilosoma. The sequence goes on along the minus strand of JAVSBV010000002.1, from coordinate 8,213,331 downwards.
GATTACAGATTGTACAGTTCTTCATACTATGCTTATAACTTTTTTACCCTTACCCCTTATTGAAGCGAGGTTCTTCATCTTGCCACCTAATATTCACATATTCCTGTCTGTCTGACTGCTGGAGTTTTCCACAGGTGAGGGTGAAGTCTCTCATGTCACGAAGAGCTCTGCGTAACTCTGCCATGGTATCCATAGTCACTTGCACCAACAACCCATCTGAAAAGGATATTTATGCTTTCAACACCAGGTAATCATACAATGGTATTAGCTCTCTACAGCGTAAGAATAGATTTAGAAACAATAGAAAGGTGCAGCCCTAAATGTGTTGGAGTATCTTTATGGCTATACTGGTTATTAAGTGGAATGCTGGCATAAAGCAATATGTTTTTAACATATGTGACACACAAATACCACAAATATGACTGATGGAGTTTTAAATACATAAACAGGATGGAACCACAACAAGGGGTCCAGTCTGGACCTTTGTGCTTTCACAAGCTTTTTCCTCAGATATATAACAAACTTCCTTTGATTACATTGTTTTAAAAACTTCGATTCAACGTGTTCCAAAGATGTTTCGCTGATATTGTTAATAATAAGAACAATCAAAATGGGACCAATGGACCTCAATTTGGCTGTTTTGGTCATCTTTTGTTTGAGAGTCTATATGTCGTTTGTGTAGTTTGTAAATGTTTGCTGTCAGCATTGCAATTGTACTAAAGGGTTGTTTTGTATCTTATAACTAGATTTCCTTAAAAATTGTGTCCTTTAAACATTAAGACCTAATGCAAGTGGGAAATACTATCATATTGTTTTATGCATTATAACAGCATTAATAAATGAGACATGTAACACCTTGAAATTAATCTAGACTAACTACAGGACATATTTTACACAATATCTGTTCAACATACATGTACTACAATCAATAATTCTTAAACACACATTTAATATTAGAGCGACACAGGGGCCTCACAGCTCCAGAGAACTGAATGTGATTCTCTGCTGCTGTCTGTGTGGGTTTCCTCCAGGACTCTGGGTTCCTCCCACGTTAGGCAACTTGCAACTCTCAAGTGTCCCATTGTTAGTGCATGTGAAGGTGTGCATGTGCCCTGCAATGGACTGGCACCCTCTTTAAAACTGGTTCCAGCCTAGCCCTTGCCCTCAGTAACCCTATACTGGATTATACAGATTTATTCTATTCTATTTGGAAATAGAAATGATAAATTATGTTTAATACTGCAACTACTAAGCACTCTAAAGCTTCTATGATCATTTTTGTGAGCATTTTATATGAACAACAATGGCTTATGGCTCTGGACTACTAATCTTGGGTGCATCTCAACTCAGCCAAGCTGTCACTATTATGTGCTTAACATTTAACTGCTCAGTTCAACTCAGTCACTCTGGATAAGGTTCAGTTAAATGCTGTAAATGTAATTACGTCATTTAGCAGTGAATACAGCTGATAAACACTTCATTTCAGTTCATTTAAGATTATAAATGTATGTATCAATAAACAAACAAATAAATAAATAAATAAAACATTTTTGTTAATTGAAAATGCATATGATCATTAACATCTGAAATAGAACCTCAAAACACACAATACATTTACTGAATTTATCACTGAGACCTGCAAGCTGGTTAAGGACCATCTTCAGGAACCTAATTGTGGTAGCGTGGAAGCAATGGGAATTGAACCACATATACTGGTCCTCTAATATACTGGTCCCCAGTCCAGTATATTAACCACTGGGTCACCACAGTCCACTGCAATTGTCTCAGCCCTCAAAACAGCTCCCATCACCAAGGAATGTCAACATAAATGCTTCAGCAAGCATTAACTTACGTTAGAACTAAACCAATCTTTCATTTAAAGACAATCAAAACAAATAAATCATCAATTAGTAAGTTTTACCCAAGCTAGTGAAATAAGCCAGCTTTGATCAAACAACCCTCATGGGTCCTCATCATTGAAATATGATCTTAATTCTTAAAAACACACTTCAACTTAATGGCATTATACAGTTTGGCTTTGAATGATAGTTCCAAAAGAAGTGCTGTTTATATTTCATCCTCTCAGGTTCAGTAATCTATGTTTATTTGATAGTTCAAGAAGTCCTTAAGTTATGTTAAGTTTTTTTTTTTTTTTTTTTTTAATGCAGCCTCCACCATCAAAACTTGATTGGTCCAATCAGCTGGAACTCCCTAATTATGTTGCCACTGATACAAACTGATATGCAACTTCTTGTATTCTTGTAATTTTCACTCCCAAAATGTGACATGGGAAGCAAAAGCATGCATCAGCACAGAATATTTGAGCCTCAGTTTCTGACTGGTGTATGACTATGATGGCTTAGCGGTTAAAGGACTGTAGGAAAGACGACCCAGGGTTCAATTCCCGCCACTGCCAAAACTCCAATGTTGGGTCCTTGAACAAGGCTCATGCAAGTGATTGGATTGTATCTTAAAAATCTGCAACAATTTTAAGTGGCTCCAAATTACTAAAATAAAATCTCCAGTTTGTTGGGCCCTGGCTCCCCATAGTATGAAAATGAATGAATCTAATATGATAGAAATGTAATTAGACTGAAAATGACTTTATGCATGATATCATAGATATCATGAACAAATATGGATTTTCCAACCAACTCACACCTTAATCACTTCTTGAACTCTCATTATCTCTTGGGTATTGTAAGCAAACACTAGTTTGTCTAAATCTTGGCAACAAACAACAAAACACAAGTTTAGAGACAAATGTAAACCTAATACCTTCGACAATGCTGGACTTGGCCAGGTATCCCGACGATGCCTTGAGGGCCCCACTGAACACAAAAAAGCAAGAACCTGTAACTGAGAAACAACAAATAGAAGAACGTTGTTATAAAACAGCAAAAATCATATGAAATAATGTAGGCCTCATTACTATACTTCCAGCACCCTCTGGTGTTCATTATGTCAAATGTCAGGGGAAACTAAAGAGCACTGTGCTTCAATTGAGCTAAATTTGTTGATTGCTCTGTGTGTGTGTGTGTGTGTGTGTGTGTGTGTGTGTGTGTGTGTGTGTGTGTGTGTGTGTGTGTGTGTGTGT
>JAVSBV010000002.1:8179855-8198440 GCA_033117975.1 Parotocinclus spilosoma | reverse complement strand
GCATCCCCTGCAGTGTAGATGAGCACTGAGCAAGGACACATGCTGGAAAAAACAGACTGCTCATCAGCATCACTCTGCAACATTTCATGCAAAGAAGAGAAATCACAGCTGATTCTGAGTCAGTTCTGCCGTACAGTAGATGCTCAGTTTGCTGGATTAAGAACACCTACAGGGATTACAGAATTTTTTTAGGAAACATGCATGCAATATAGCCTTTTATTTATTATTCAGCCAAGATATTCGGAGCGATTAAATGAGGTAAAATCACCCTAGTGACAGTAAAAACCAATCTGGCAACCCTAGATCAGTTACGTCTCTGCCATGCGGCTCTGAAGGTGCTGAGTTGCGATTTACCTGAAAACCACCGTGATGTAACGCTCGTCATGGTACTGCTTAAACGTTTCATTTATTAGTACGACAGAAATTGGTTCCAATTCTAGTAACCAAAAGAAGAGCTGTAAAAGAAATCGATTAGACGTCGACAGTATCCAATTCCAGCGTCCACGCTTTGCCACTGACCGCCCATGTTAGTATTTTACGGTCACTATTTACACATCTACATGTCTGTATAAAATACTCGTTAGCCCCGCAGCTTGGCATGCCATGTCCTCAGAGGTTTGAGCCGCGTTGCAGGTTAACCTTCAATTGCAAAGCGGCTTCTGGTTTACCTATATTAAACTTCCTAACCTAAAACCGAGACATTCTGCATCATTTACATAAGAGCTGCGCTTAGTGTCTGCAGCAATGCGACAGTCGCACGTCCCGTACCATCGAAATCAGAGCCAGTTAAGAGATGACATTAATTGCTCGGACGCGGAGGAAAAACGTTGACCTTGGGTTTAGCAGCGGTAGAAAAACTGAGAAACGATCAGTTCACGATAAGCTTCAATACTGACCTGTATCAATGCGCATCATCAAAGAAGCTAAGCGAAAAGAATTCCATGGCAGCGCTTATTTGAGGGAGATGCCGGAGCGCTGTGCAGTAAATCTCCCATCACACACTCACAAACTACTGCAGCAGTGCAGATTAGAAGAGATTCTAGCTTCTCGTTACGCTACTAGTACCACTTCTCTAAATGACAACGTGAACCCAAATCTGAACACGTACTGCCCAAATTGCATCCCTTAACTTGTCGGTTATCAGGGGCGTTTCTAGACTACTTGCAGTACAGGGACCACAGAATTTAAAGGGGCACAGCTGTATCCCTTGACTTGCCAGTCTTATGGGCACAGACTGTACATAAAACCAAGCCTGGTTAATGTAGCACTAGTGATCTAGCACTACAGTGAGCATTACACATGGATCAGAAATGAAATCCTAACTAACAATACGCTTTTATAAACCGCATCTACTGATGCCTTATTTACTTTGGTAGTCTAATAGCTGTCTATCTATAATGATCTATCATTGCCCTGTCTGCAGCACTGTCCACTGTTAACAAATAAATGCGAAGATGGATCAAAAGAAACATGTGGACACAGCAAATGTAGTTTTCTATTGAACGACTAACCACAATCTTCACCCAGTCTGGTGAGTCTTGAACATGAACTGCTAATGAAAATGTGTATTTTTAGTGTAAGTTCTTTCAATGATGTTTTGTTGGTTTTCTAAGTAGAAGAACTTATCACAGCCTATGCAAACCATCACTCATTGTGTTTAAAGTATTTTAAAACATATTGGAAACCAGTTTGATCATCACTTTAATATCACAGCTCCAGTTAACCCACACATGTTCCCTGGACTGGGTCACACTAGCTTATTTAATATAGGGCACTGCAGGAGTAAAAGCACTCTGGCTGGGAAACAAGCAGGATTCCCCCAACGAGTCATTAGACACAGTCAAAGCTGTTGCTTATGATGCCTAAACCAGGCAGAAGGAAATGCCATCTTGCACTCAGGTCCCTTTAGTAGTGGGCTTATAGTCTATATTTTAGATCAACAATATTTCAGTCAACAACTTTTCAGTTAGAAAAGCATTTGAGCAGGGGTAACCAAACCAGAGCAGAAAATGGTCTTTGGCTGTTTTGTAGATATTCCACTCACTGATTATAATCTAGTATTTTACCAACTCTACAGTTCAGCCTTAACAATGGCGACATACCAATTTATATTTAAAAAAGAGCAATAGGCTTCATTATGTTTTGCCTTGCTTATATGCAAGATTCATGTTGGAGCTGATTCACTATGTCAGTTAACTACTACATAACATATAACAATTAACTGAATAGGGAGAAAGGGAACAAGTTTTAAACCAATTCCAATCCAGCATTTGAACCTGTACAGGCCCTGATACCCAGTGCATTTAATCCCAATGCTGATGCCAGGACCAGTCTTACCTTACACACAATACACACATCAAGTTTATTTCAGTTCCTGAAGTGTACCTGAAAAGGGAGTTTATTATGTAGCGTTCTGGATGCATTAGAGAAATATAATAAGCAGTGAATAAGGTAACCAATTTCAGGAAGGGGGACAGAAACCAGACAAGATGATAGAGCATTAAATCCCAAACTCAAGCAGAATCCAGTATTTTATAAAAATCACAACACTAAAAGGGTTTTGATATTTATTGTTTCATTGACAAAAATAATTAAAGACTCGCTTTCCATTACCACAACTATCATGATTCAGACTGATAAATGTGGCGTTAATACAGAACCAGAATTCCTAACATATCCAGCACCTCGCTTAAGAACAAGAGACTGGGTGTTCAAGGTTATCTGGGCAAGAGTGCCAATTTAAAATACAGTCTCTGGGTTTCTGGATAGTGTTGAGATGATGTGTCTTTAACTAATTTAAAAATACTGAAACAGCCTCACTCCTGAAATGCAGTCCCAGGTACTGATGTGCAATCAGTTTGCCTCGTTCTTTGACGCTTCGTCAAAGTTCTCTACAAGATCTGTGGAGATGAAACAAAAGCGTCAGTTGTATTGAAATGTGTCTTGAAATGGTTCTGCACATTCAGACAAAAGCTATTCCTACCTGGGACATCATCATCCTCTTCATCAATATCCTCTGCTTTGGGGGCTTTGTTGTCAAGAACTATAAATTAAGTACAAAAGAGTTGTCAAATAAACCTAATAAAAACACAAGAAGTGCAGCTTGGCCACTTAGCACCCACACTCACCTTGTCTGGGGAACTGCTCAGCAAGTTTCCGCAAACTTGTAAGGCTGTCTGCACCGAGCTGACTGAGGATGCCCGGGAGCATCTCTGTCAGCTGCTTGGTCTCTGCGTGGCCTGTAATAGCAAATGTGTTTGCAGACAGAGACGCTTGCACTTTGGGGTTGTTGAAATGGATCACCGTGCCATCATCCTTTATCATGTTCACCTAAAATCACAGGGTTTTGTTAGTAGCTTAGCATCATGTATGCCTCTACGGCTATACACCCAGTTGTTTTCTTTTTAAATGAGAGGAAGAAGTCAAAGGAATTCCACACAAATTCAAATTATTCCTCTATGATTAAAACCAAAAATTCGGCGAGTGAATCACACGGTTATAATGTTCTACCTCCTCAATGCCTGCGATGTTATTCACAGCAAGTTTCTTTAAGGAACTCTGAAGTTTTTTGTCATCCGCCGTTGCTGTTCTGTGTACAACCTTCTTCTTTCTACGGGCTGTTCCCTGAAAAGAGAACCATGAAACCACAGAAACGGCTGTAAAACTGATGGCTGTATTGATCAGCTAGTAAGAGAGTTGTGTAGTGGTTGCCATAATTACAACTACAAACACCAATCAATACAGTCTGCTGCTTACAGATACTAAGCTTAATTTTACCTTGCCTCCTATTCGGACTTGGGCTTGAAGTTTAGCCAGTTTTTCTTGATTCATGTTGTCTTCTGGGGGAAAAAAAGTAACATTGTTCTCTTATTCTCATGTAATGCAAACTCATTACCATATATGAAAAAGAATGTAAAGTTACAGATGGACTACTGTCTGTAAATGTAGAACTAAACTATAAATATAAAATGTATTTTGTAAGTGGAATTGATAACAGGCAGTGACAATGAAAAATAATTGTTTATCTTTACAAGTTTTCTTAAAAAAAAAAAAAAAAATGGTGTTTTAAATGTCATGATCATAAACTTTTCAAATCAATTTTGTGTTTGTCTGTAGTCTACAGATTGGTTGATATTGTAGCAACGTAGGCAGGTCTGCACTATGTAGCATGAAGCAGGAAATTATAGCCAGTAAGCAGAATAAACATTAAACATTAATAAACAATTAATTACAAACTATTTTCTTTGTATTTCATATTCAATGTTTAAATGTATACAGGCACTGGTGCAATCCTGTTTTCTCACACATTATTTAAATGTGGCAGTCTTGCAGTTTGTTAAACAATAAACACAGAACACAACACGACTTCAGACTGAGGTACTATATCACGACGGGATTCATAGCCATGTTGCCAATCTACGACACTGATAAAAACGGTGCACCGAATGACCTAACTTGACCTGACCGGTCAGACCAAGTAATGTCTCAAAATCCATTTCTGATGATGTCTGAAGCCACATACAAATGAGATTTGGACCCAGTTAGGAAAGAAAAGATTCTTTTTTTTTAATGCACATGCTACATAATTTCTCAAATCACATTTGGGCAAAAGTTTGAAAAATATTAGCATTGTGAACACCACAGCAAATAACAGCCACTTGTTCCTAACATATACAAACTAAAACCTGTAACTAATACTTTAATACTGCAAGATTGTATTTGTTATATCTACCAATTCTATGTAACATTCATAGTAGTCCATAGTCGGTTAGTTTTTACATTTAACATTATGCTCTTCAACCAAGACATTCTCATCACAGGAAAGTCTTATCATAAAACATTCTCCAAATGCTTAACCATGTCATGTAATCTTAAATAAAGATGCATAACTTATTTTCAGGTTAGTATGCCTCTTTTTTTGTTTGGCAGATTAGTGTGTACATTCAGGCACTCAGTCTTACACAGTTTGGTAACTGTAAGACTGTTATTAAAAGTTATTACTGTTATTCTGGCTCAATCCTTATGTAATTGTTATTGTTTTGAGTACGTTTCCTTTCTTGGCTGAATTTTGAGCATTCCGTCAAGAAATGTTTCGTCGTGATTGGAACTTTGCTGCAGTCAAACACAGCGATCCCTCTCTTTAATAGGTGTTGGTGAGTGATTCTAGGATGACCAATTCTGCACCTAATGAGCTGTACTTGTTCTCCACAAGATCCTAAATTACCTTTATTATACTACTGCTACCATTCAAACTGGCCTTCTATTCACATAACATTAACATCAGTTAATGGGGAGGACACTAGCTGTTTAGTGTTAACTGTTTAGTGAACAGTTCTCACCATGTATGGTAATACATACTACATAATCTAGAATCCACTCCATTACAAGTTACTGTTATACTGAAAGTTTTTTAAATGAGGTCTGGGTTTGTGTAACTCTGCCATTCCCTGCATTTACATTAACGGCTGACAAGCCACTCAAGGTTTGTTTCTGTAGCAAGCAGTTGATGTTACCACTTGAAGGTGGCTCTTTATAACTTTAGGATAGGTTGGGTCAAAATGTTTACAACCTAAATGTTCACTTGATGCATATCACCAAGGTTCTTTCGTCTGAAAAGTACTTGAACATTTTAATAAAACCACACAATACAGTGATTAAATGCTTTTTTTGTTTTTCTATTGAAATTCTGAATGACTTCAATCAGTTTCTCAAATCTCCATGAGCCAATCTCTGGATTACTCTCTCTTGCATAACATTGGGAAAGCTGTGAGGAGCGTGCTAACCTGCTCTCTTGTATAAAAAGGAATTGAGTCAGTGGTATGTTGCAATTTCTAGCAGTCTTTTTTAGGCTTGAGAAAAGAACCATTTCAACTGGGGACCATAGAACCAAGGCCGTTTCACAAAAGGTCTTAGAGTGTTTAACATTGATCATAGGTCATATCACTCCACATAATCAAGTCATGTCTTTTTTCATGCACTGTCGCATTGTCTCATTTAAACAACTGGGGAAAACAGATTGAATAATCATCACAGAATAGGTTAAGAAAAAGTTGTAAAAAATTACAACACAGTCAGGCTACATTAACTTTTACATTTCTTTTTTGCATAAGCAGAGACTCTAGGGAATACGGATATTGGCCTAGAGCTTTGTCACTTTTACATTCTACTGGAAACACTGCCAAGTTTAACCAGGTTCTCAGGGGTGTCATCAGAACCACTTTACTAAGGGAAATGCCCGCTAAATGTGCCGTGCCCACTGAAATGGTAACAATTCAACTTTATCCTGGGCTGCTCGGCAGAACTAAAGGACATGCCATGTAAATTCACTACAGGTACTACATTTCCCATTACACATCTTTAATCCTTCCAAAAGCAGGGGAATCTAACGCTTTCGGTCAGAGCCAGCTTCTTTTGGCCTGGAGTAAACTACAGCTGCAAGTATTGAACACTGCAGCCAATGTATCAACAGCTTACAGAAATGTGTTTGTCTAGGCAATTACAACTGCAAAGTAATACAATTACAAGGCAATTAATAAATATTGTTTGTAAATATACCATTCATTTCTTATCGATTTAAGCTGAGGGATATAATTGCACGCCCCAATTCAACAAAGTTTAGATTTACTCCTGCAGCTAACTATTTATGTAACTACCTGTATTAACTTTTTTAATCTGCATAAATACAACCGTTAAATTTATTCAATGTTCTCTTGTGCGTTTTGGGTTGATTGCATTGATAGAGTGCATGTAGTGAAAACTAAATTCATAAGATTATATTGGTGACATTGTGCTAAGAATCTCCAGTACCACACACACTTTAGAAATGGTTCAAATAAGGGAAAAGCAAAACGGTTAAAAACTTTCCAAATATCCCCTGACCTTTAAAGTTGTATCACTGTCACAGCTGCTTTACATCTAGTTATCATCTGTGCGCTTTGATGCTTTAGTGGATTTAGACCAAATGTGCTTATGTAGATATTTTTATAACGGCAACACATTTGTTGTTATTAAAGTCAGACCATTACTAACGGATTCTCATCGGTTGATAAGTAGGGGAACATAAAACGCTATGACTGATCCTGTTATTTAGAGATACGATCTGTTGCCTGACTTACAGCAATGAGGTAAAACCTGCACTCACAAATGTGTCAGGCTTCTCCTAACGCACCTTAGCAGCGTGCTGGGCCGCGTCAATAAATGACTTAATTCATCTACAATTTTTCACTAAACGCCAACAAAGTAAGTACAGAACAATAAATAATTTGGTTTGTAAAAGGTTTCTCGGCACATTTAACAGAAATCCGCTGACTAAAGTAACAGAGGCGTTAAGCTAACACGCTATGTTAACTACACCCAGGACATGAATACATTGCGCAGCGTCAACACTTTCAAAAAGTACACATGGATAATCAATATTTCCAATGCACAAACCTGATCCATTAACTAAAACCACTGTAATAATCAAAAGCACAAGTGACACATAGAAACGTACAAATTTACAAACCTTTCACACACAGCTACTCACAAAGCATGCGACAAAAAGAAGCAGGCGGAAATGATGGCACTATTACGTCACATTTATTTTAGGATAAGCAGTGGGTTTGTGCAGCGCCTCTGCTGGTCAAATCAGTAACAGTCGCACTGCCATAGACACGCTACAGATTGGATGGATATCGCCAAAAAAACTCAGACTCAGACGGACAGTGAAACAAAGAGTACAAATTCCAAACGACAAATTATATATATGGAATTTCATTTCAGTGTCTTAAAAACAGTTGCTGAGGAGGACTTAAAATTTGTACTGTTGTATTAATTGGCAATATTGTATACAATACACCGCAGGTTTTAGTTCACACACACACACACACACACACACACACACATATACATACACACACACACACACACAAATATATATATATAGTTACGACCTCAGCTAATATAAGCCCAATTTACCACTCAAAACAACAAGTCTAGGGTTCGTCTATATATATAAGTCTATATATATATGTATGTGTGTGTGTGTGTGTGTGTGTGTGTGTGTGTGTGTGTGTGTGTGTAGGGAACACGAAATACCAAATTAGTAGTAGAACCATCTGGCAGCTTCATCAATAAGCACTAGAGCCTAGGTTAAGTATTGTGCAAAATTCTGAGCCCACAATTAGATGAGATGCATCACTGTTTAGGAAAGGGTATAATTGCCATACATAATTAGTTCTCAGTATGTTTCGGAATGCAACCAGTAAAAATTGGAAGCATGTATGCCTTTTAAAAATGTCACTTAAAAAAAGAAACAGAAAACAGTATAGAACAGTTTCTATAAGCTACAGTGGTAAGTATTTAGTGTTTCCCCTCACGCTCTAGTAATAGCAACATCTGGGAGCTTCTTTGGGATGACAAGTTTACCCTTCTACAGTTGAGAAGAAGGTTGATCAGGAATTATATTTTCATAAGGGATGCAGCCAATAAACCACTTTTTTGGAAGGGGAACAGGGTGAAAAGGTTTAGATATGCCAAAGCTCAAAATGATTTAATGAAAATCTGTGGGAAACTTTGTCATTTTTGTTGAATTGTAAACAGTATGTTTTATATGGTCAACAAATCTTATGGCGGTCTAAGACTTTTGTACAGTACGAAAATAAACATTTTATTTCATCTTAAATATGTCTGAATCCTATATGTGTTTATTGTACAGCAATATTTTAGATTTTCTAGTTATATACCACGGCATAACATCAAATACACATATATGTAACATTGACAGACAAAATTTGGGCACCATACAAATTAAATTTTTTATATTCTTCATTTTGTAACCTCCTTTAAAAAGTGAAGGGGTCAGGGTCACAGGTTTCCAATGCTTATATCCAGAATACACAGGCTGTAGGCATAATCTTGCCCTTGACAGGATACCAGTACATGGCAGTATAGGGGATGCTATCTGACCTGGTCTCTTTTCAATAAGACATTTTTACATGTTATGCCCAACCCAAGCAGACGGCACCACTAGGACTTGAATCCTGGTCCCTGTTGTGGTTTAGAATAATACACTCCTGTCTCACCCGTGTGCCCATGCTTTGTTTTAAATTAACACCTTTACAGAAAACCATGTAAAATGAAATATATTGATGACAAAATGTAGGGTATATTTTACATTAAAATATTCTCTAATTGTTGTGAGCAGATAATTAAATGCTATCAGGAGTAAAATGTATACACCTTACATGACCATCCGCGTGACATCCACTATGGTTTACTTTAATTATTTACATATTGCTGTCACATTCCTAAATGATTAGCAAATGACTAAATTAGTGCAGACAACAAAAGATAACTTAGAATTTATTTCACTGGTCTCTGACCTTACCTTCCGGTCTATAACAGGTCCAGCTGTTAGTACAGGTGTGCAGGCTGGTCCCGGAGCAGCAAGGACATAAAAACCCTAGCCAGTGATGCGCAGACCTCAATGAGACCGACATGAGACACTGAGCCGCACAAAATCTGAGCGCATGACCGTGGAGTCACAGTACAACAGCTACAGAAGGTGGGAGTTGTATTCCCTGCTAATTTCTCTACAATCCGCTACGGACTAGTGAACTGGCAATCGTGCAGGCTACGCAGGCGTAACGGTAAACGTAGGCGCTCGGTCTGATCCCAGCGGCTTTATGAATGAATGAACAGCTTAACGTGTTGCTTAGACTTACCTAGAGCTGAGTGCGTGACGAGGTTCTCCGCTCTGACTCCCTGCTGAAAGCTTCACTGAGCTCTGCACAGATTCTCTCGCCTGGAGACACGGGGATGAGATTTACACTCAACTATGTAACGAGAGGAGGAGCTGCAGAGTGCGTCAGCCTCAGGTGCGCACATAAACCAACCAACCTGAGAAACCTCTCCAAATCCCAAGACTGTCATTGTACTCTAGTACATTGTAGAACTTCTAACAAGACAAAGAGTGCACCACATGTCATGCAAATGGAATTGGAAACAATATGTAGCACTACACCTGAGCCCAAGTCACTCAAATATCACACTATATAGGCAAAAGTTTGAAAGACACTGAAATTATACATCTAAAAGCATGAGAAAACTTTCCATTAGAAGTTGGATATTAGGCCCTGGCTCACTACTGGCATTCGAATTCATTGAATGTTAATGACCTTATGCTTCATATTATAAAACAAAGGTGTCGTAAGATTCGCTTTACTGGTGCATGTGATTCAGTAAAATGTTGCTCTGCCCCACTAAGATAATAGCAGTAAAAAGTCAATTTTATACTGGATTGCTGAGCAGAACTAATGCACCAACATCTGATGTTTTTTCTTGTGTGGATTAAGGGACTTCCACTCCGTTTTATTTGGTTTAGTTAACGCCACTATCAGCATAATGGACATTTCAGCGACACACACAGTATTATATGTATACACAAGTCAATGCCACTTTTAGCGTAATCAGTTAACCTGACACACGTCTTTAGACTGTGGGAGGAAACTGGAGTACCCGGAGTAAACCGGGGAGGACAAGCAGATTTCACACAGGGGGGGACAAACCACTCCACCCTGGGATAGAGCCCAGGACCTTCTTGCTGTGTGGCGGGTCACTGTGTCACCCTCTCAGCAAACATCTCGCAAATCTGTTAAAAAATATTCAAAAGTCAACTGTAAAATCATTCATGAAAAACTGTCATTGTCGAAACAACACAAAAATGTCACCACAAAAATGTACAATATGCATTGGTAAGTTACTGTTACACACAAAAAGGATGCCAATAGAGTATCTTTAATCAATACGGTAGTATATTGTTGCACTATATAAGCCAATTATATGTGAGATGTGTCATCATCTCAGTCATGCATATATGGATTAGCAGCTTTAGATAATATTCACATTAACCATCAGAATTAGGAAAAAATTTGATTTCAGTGACCATTGCTTGATTGCTGGTGCCAACAATCATGCAACTGCTGATCTCCTGGGATTTTAACACTCAGCAGCCTCTAGAGTTTACTTCGAATGACACAATAAAAAAAAACATCCAATGAGTGGAAGTGCAGTTGTGGCAAACATCTTGTAAATGAGAGATGTCATCTGAAAATGGCCAGATTGATTTGACCTGAACAGAATTCATATAACCACTCAATTGTGCAACTGAATCTTGAGTCAAACAGTCTTCAGCAGCAGAAGTCCTGATGACACCAATCAACCATCACTTGAATCCCACAGCCTATTTGAGTATTGTGCCTCCCTTAATACTCTTCTGTCCATTTGAACCAGGCATGATTGTTGCGACTTGGGTGACAACACACAGTTTCCGGTTAGTGACTTTCCGGTCATTCCTTGGATCACTGTCAATTAGTTACTCAAACTTGCTGACCAGGAATGGTGATCTGGCCATAGTGATTTGTCCCTTACAAAGGTCAATACATGTCTTTAATACACACAGCTCCTCAGATCCCTAGTTCAATCCTGACCTCAGTTCACCTATCCACATGGGTTTACTCTGGGTTTCTAAACCTAGAATCTTATTTTAACCTTACAGCTGTCAAGAATAAGCACTGATGCTGATGAAAAGTAAACAAAGAAATCCATAAATAGTTTGTTGTTTTCTTAGGGTTTGGTTGAAATTTTCAGGCCAAAGTATGTAATCTGGTCATTTGTACTTCCTTTATGTGGACACAGTCCCAAGATTGTTATGTCCACATACAATTGTTTGTATATTGTTTTTTGGTGCTCGGATTTGCCCATGTTGTAAAGGGCAAAAGGTACTGTCTCTACAGATGGGCCATTAAATAGTCACAGGTTTAGGGGTAACTGGAAAACCAGAACCTTCTAAAAGTTATCAATTTCTGGTATCTTTCATAATGTTTAAACAGACACGGGAAACAACTGGGGAATTATGCTTTAGTATGTTGTATATATTGAGAATCTTTATGACATTGACTACACTATAGTTCATTTATAAGGTGTTGACATTATTTGTGATACTTGCCAAAATGCTCTACTAGTGTAATGAATAGGATATTGAACTGGCCGTCCTCTGCAACCATCATACAACCATTTGATTTATGCAAGACATTGTTTCATATGGTTCAACAATGTAAGACTGCATTTCTGTAAGTATATGGACAATACACAGGAAGCAAAGTAGCATCTCAGTAGAATTGACCTTGTTAACTCCACATCCTGGATAAGAATCTCTGGAGGCTTGGTGTACATGTGAATGGACTGGCACACATGCAAGACAAGTTGTTAATTACAAAGCTCTGTGTTTGATGTTGCTATGGGATGCATATCGGAACGTTGCTCACTGACCTAAATATGGAGTCCTCTAGATAGTTCTGTGTTAGCAGTGAGAGATTATTATTCATATTCCATGTGGACATGAAAGTAGAGTAATTACAGTGCACAAGTCATCATGCAATTGTCTGTCTAATGAAGATCAAAGCTCAGACAGAAATGTTTTAAATGGTGCAACATTTCTGGTGTCATTCAACTGTAACACATTTACTGTAAGCCCTATGAACTGTTGAAGTATGTTCATTGTGTAGTACATCGAATGATCTGGTCAGATGTATACATCTCATTAAACTATATTGCCAAAAGTATTCACTCACCCATCCAAATAATTGAATTCAGGTGCTCCAATCACTTTCATGGCAACAGGCGTACAACATCAATCACCTAGTTATGGAGACTGCTTCTACAAGCATTTGTGAAGAGTGGGTTGATCTCAGGAGCTTTAAATTCCAATGTGATACCTTGATAGGATGCCACCTGTGCAAAAAACCCATTCATTAATTTCCTCACTGTCGGTGGTATTATTAGGTGGAAGCAATTGGGAAAGACAGCAACTCAGCCACTATGTAGCAGGCCATGTAAAATACTCAGCGGATGCCAACTTTCTGCAAAGTCAATCACTACAAAACTCCAAACTTCATATGGCCTTCACATTAGTTCAGGAACACTGTGTAGAGAACATCAGAGAATGGTTTTCCATGGCCGAGCAGCTGCATCCAAGCCTTACACAATGTAAGCAAGCACAATGCTGTGTTCTCTGGAGCGATGAATCACAGTTCTCTGTCTGGCAATCTGATGAACAAGTTTTAAGTCTGCAGTTGGCAGGAGAATGGTATTTGTCTGACTGCATTGTGAAACGTCCAAAGTTTGGTGGGGGAATTATAGTATGGGGTTGTTTTTTCAGAAGTTAGCCTTGGCTGCCCCTTAGTTCCACTCAATGGATCTCAATGCTTCAACATACCAAAAGATGTTGGACAATTTCATGCTCACTTTTGTGGAAACAGTTTGGGGATGACCCTTTTCTGTTCCAACATGACTGCCCACAAAACAAGGTCCATAAAGACATGGATGAGCGAGTTTGCATTTATATTAAGTTACATAATACATCTTCAAACTGTTCTTAAAGGTTATACAATTATACGGTATGATGCTAATGGTCAAATATGTGACTCTGTGAAATCTTCAGATTACTGCTACCTCCACGGTTAGGATACAGTGTGGTGATGAAGCATGTCATTTGTTTAAAGGATTAGTCTGTCCTGGTGTGTCTTATATAAGCAACACATGACAGTAAGTAAGAGAGGGCTGGAGAGTTAAGAATTAAGAGTTAAGACATTAATACAGTATTAATAATATAAGAAAAACAGCTTTAATTCTATGCACCCAATGTTTTTAAAGTAATTATTATCTGTGTATGAATGTCAGTAGTGGTGCAGGAAAAGTACTACATAATTATTAAAGTTTATACAAGAATATATGCTTTTCCTGTATATATTAATTTATTCTTATCCTGGGAGAATTTAAGCCTTATTTTAAATCACTTTATTTGAAAAAAAAAAAGAATTAAAAAATAAAAATGTTCTTTATGGACATGTAGTTACTAAGGTTGTTTTAACAATTTACTATAAGGACATATTTTGAATAAGACATAAGGATATTGTCCAGTGAAAAGTAATTTACAGTTGTGGTCTGTCATATTTTGTTCCAGCTTCAGAGTAGTGGCTGATTTTGTGGACATGGAGATGAAGGACTCCTTTAATAATGGATTTGTTGTTTTTTTGTTGTTTTAGGGATTATAAATATCTAAGACTTCAAACTAAGTTTGCTCAGATCTACAAGTTAATTTGTAATTCATACATGAACTATGCAATTCATAAACAGTTTAAAGGTTTTTAATATAATTGTTTGGCTAATCTGGACAGACATGAAGTCACAAAGTAGCTCCTGTAAAAGAGGAAATGACCACAGGACAGATAAATTTCAGTAGGGCGAGTTGTCTGTAGTAAAAGGCAATCATCAGTTTGGTAGTTAAGATGCTGCTACATACTGTATGTAGTACCATCTAGACACCAGGAAGTATAAGTGGTTTTGGCAAAGGTGTGTATATTCCCTCGATATTAAGGTTGCTCTGTTGAGAATTCAGGTGCTGTAGACTTCCTGACAGACTTGGGAGTGGGAAGAGATAGCACTAATTAGTATTGTAAGCACTAATGATGACTTCCTCTCTAGAACAGTGAAGCTGGTGTAGCATGTTGTGATGCAGTACATAAATAAGCTCTCAACCAGTAGTGGGTGGTAAGGATAAAAACAAGTGTTTTTCAAATCTCCTCAAGGTCCTTCATATTTCAATGATCAACTGATCAACTTCATTTTATTCATTCATTTCCACCCATTCCTGCATTTCAGGCCAGCAACACATTTCAAAAAAGTTTGGATGGTAAATAATTTACTGCTTTATAACATCAACAGTCCTTCTCACAATACTAAAAAGACACAGAGGTCACCAATCAAAGCATCTCAGGTGCTATTCTTTTTCAGACATGTTTCACAATAATGGAGGCATTGCTTTTTCTTCTCTTGCTTCAATAGCATTTCTGAAAACTAGACTCACCTTTGTTGTTTAAGGACTCTAGTCTTTCCTGGATGCTGCCTTTTCCCCAACTATTGATTACAATTACCTGATTGACATCACTGGTTTAAATACAATTTTTTTTATTAATTTGTTTACCACATTACTAGCCCTAAATTGCCCTGTCCCAATTTTTTTTGGAATATGTTGTAATAATTTAATAACAAATGAAGTTGACCAGACAAAACATAAAACATCCAGGCCTCATACTGTCTGCAGTTAAATAAAAGTCAAATGTTTTTTAATTCATTGTTATCTAAAGTACTGGTGTAATATGTGTAATAACTGTCAAAATGTTAAACCTTTTTCATCATCACTATTTCCCAGCTTTCAGATTTCTCCTGTAACAGAACACAGCTCTGTAATAAAGCAAATGACTTGACTAATAAGCCAATAATCATGTTCTGGCTCACAGCTCCCATTTGTAGAGCTTCCAGATGGTGCTTCATTTTTGTTCAGCCATTATTACAGCATGTGATCAGGGGTTTGCATGTTATTATTCAGGCGCGCACACACACTGCTTCTGTTCTGCAATGTTTAAGATTATGAAAGTGAATTAGACAGGGAGACACTAGAACAGTTAATGAGCTGGAAGTTGAAAATGACATTCCTGAGTAGGGACATCCCGATTTAATTCACAACACTGATATCAGGCTGCTATATCACTGAATATGATATTGGAAGGGAGAAACAAAATGTGATACATACTGGGTGTCATGGTCCAGCTTTTATGGCAGTTGCTGTTCACAGAGGTTCACAAAGCTGCTTTGGGTAAAATCACTAACTGTGAGCCTAAATGAGTTTTGATTCTCACTGTTCACCACTGTTCATCCTACAGGTTCTTCATTTAAAACATGTCAAGTCCATATTGAACTACAGCGAGTTATTCCTTCTACATCAGTTCTTTCATGTCTATTCTTAAGTTATCATGGTTTCAATCACCTGTTGGCATCACATGTTTGAAATCACATCATTAGTTAGTTTTGTTAACCTTATTATTGGCACTAAATTAATCCATCCCAATTTTTTGGAATGTGTTGCAGCCTGAAATGCAGTTCTTTTATTTTATGTCACGTCATCATCAACGGCCATTTTATGACAGGTGCAAGTTTATAGCAATACTATTCAGTCACACATTCACACTACTGAAATGTAGGGAAAAAATATAACACATTGGAGAACATGTTAAACACATGCCCCATCGTGTTCGAAAGGTTTGTCTGTTTGGATTATTTAACTTTACTTTCGGCATCATGTATACACACACACACACACACTCAAGTCAATGCCATTTCATAAGAAAAGACCTCCACACCTTTACCTAAGGCACGGCCTGGCATGGCAGTGGTGTTTAAAAGTTTAAAGACACCATTAAATGTGTTTTTAGCAATCATTTTACATAATGTCGACAATTGGGCCCAAAAAAAATAAAACTCTTTAAGATACTGCATATACATTTCCTGTATGTACTGTTCTGTTTTTTTTCTCCAATGACCTGTCAATGTCAGAACGGTCCAGCATTTGTGTAATTCTAAAAATTAAAGATTACTATAACAAAAACACACTTGCTTATTTCCTAAAACTCGTTCAGATGGTGAAGATGGATACCAGCACCACAATACCACAAATGACCACAAAAATCTTTTATGTGGTAATCAGCAAACCTGTTGTTGGCATTTACTTACATAATCAGTAGATTAATTAAACCCGTGATGTGCAGTGAGGGGATAAGTCAGTTACCTAAGCCCTTACATAAACAGTTGTCCAAATCTTCATTACGCTACTATAGATTACAGATGCTGCTAATGTCTTGCTGAAGCTCATGCAAACCTGACAGCAATGTAACCTATAGTAAATATATAAGCACCCAATGTTTTTGTGTACAGTTCTGTTGAAAGAAAAACATGTGAAAGTATTACTCATAAAATGTGATCTGTTCTTCATCCAAGTTGTAATAAAAAACAAACACATTCTTATTGTCTTTAAGCCAGGGGTTTTATTTGCGAAGATGAAAATGGAAGGGTGGAGCCGCACAAATTACAAAAAGTATGTCTGTCTATGCTCATCTAAAAAAATATATATATTTGTTAATGTAAACCAGAGTTGTAAAGATGAATGAAGCTAAGAAGGGCTAGAACTACATCTAAAAGCCATAGCTCATCAGGAAACCAGACCAAGACAAATTGTCTGGAGGATACTCAGTACTGTTGCACCTTGAAGTGGGTGTTCTGTGAAGATAACACAGGCGCGATGTGTAATGAAAGTGAAAAAGAACATTTCAGTAACAGCTACAGACCAAAGCATTTTCCAGAGACTCCATTCATGTGTCTACTACAGGAAATTATTGAATAAATATGGTAATAATGGAAGGTTATACCATAAATAAATCTACTGGGTTTCTAAAATTGTTGCATGTTTCAAATTTGCAAAAAAACTACCTTGCTTCTGTAAAGAGATGAGTGCTTTAAAATTCTTTAAATGCAACATTTGTGGCAAATCATGCTTGGAACATCAACGGACTCTCATTCAAACATTACAGCATGGTGGAGGATCGTCATAATTCAAACAAAAAGCTTGCAAACTTTGAAACTAACCATTGTTACAACCCCTATACAAAGCTACCCATACAAAGGAATGTTTATCATATTAAACTTAATATACTGCTCACAAAAATTAAGAATACAAAATAAAAATTAACAAGACAATGCCTAAAACATTTGAGAAAATCAACAACTGTGTATCTGAAACAGAATTTACATTTCGGTATTCTTACACAATAAACCAGACCAAAACCAAACTGAGATGCTGTGTCATCACCTGAAGCCTTGTTCAGTACAATACCTTCTCAGATAATAGTGCAAGTCTGAGAGATGAAACATTAGAATACCATGGTGATTACCAGTAACAAGCAAATGATTGCAATGCAAAGTAAGTAATGCATGATATGGACATTTTCTTAGTGTGAAAACTTACCTGCTTTTCCTGTAACAGCAACATGGTGGGACCTCTAGGGGTGCTATTGAACAATTCAGAGCCAAATTATTCTCCATGGTCACAGAGGATTGCAATAGCCCTATTAAATAAACTTGATACAGTTAGTGCTAACTATATTAATATTATTATTATTATTATTATTATTAAAAACATCATGTGCGAACTGGGACTGTGGTAGCCTAGTGGTTAATTTACTGTACTATGGACCAGAAGGTCCAGGCTTTATATCCCACCTCTGCCAAACTGCCACTGCTGGGTTAATCCACAATTGTTTGGATTGTAAGACTGCATCAATTGTTAGTTGCTCTGGTTAAGAGCATCTGCTAAAGGACATAAACTTTTAAATGCAATGTTATCTCCTGGTCTGACTCAAGCCTCTGGCATGTGTGTCCAATTCAAGTCTCTGGTTTAAGTCTCGGGCATGTGTGCAGGTTCACATTGAGAATCTTCTTGAAGATTCTTGTGTGTGAGTCCGAGTCATAATTTTAGTCTCCAAAGTCATTGATGTGCGAGTCTGTCCCCATTTGTGCTAAGGGGTAATTTTTTTTTTTTAATCTTACTGTAGGATTAACGTACGTGACAATAACTAATGTACAAACCGGATTCCAAAAAAGTTGGGACACTAAACAAATTGTGAATAAAAACTGAATGCAATGATGTGGAGATGC
>JAVSBV010000002.1:8117494-8144652 GCA_033117975.1 Parotocinclus spilosoma | reverse complement strand
TGTGTGTCTGTGTGTCTGTGTGTCTGTGTGTCTGTGTGTCTGTGTGTCTGTGTGTCTGTGTGTCTGTGTCTGTGTGTGTGTGTCTGTGTGTGTGTGTCCACATACACAATCTAAAACCCAGACAATCTGGATCCCACTCAGTTTAGATTGTGATACGGACAGGGTTTAACAGTAGTAATAATTTCAGCCTCCTTGTGTATGTTTTACCGTTGCAGCTTGGACTACATGGAACAGTTTGAGGACAGAGACCTGAAGGCGTTCTCAGCCGAGCCTCTGCTGGTCTATCCCACTCACTACACGGGAGAGCCGGGCTACGTCAGCGACACAGAGACGTCAACCGTGTGGGACAATGACACAATGCGTACGGACTGGGACAGGAAACGCTCGCGTAAGACCCACGAGCAGGACGAGATCAGCACAGAAGCTCAGAACTCAGACGTGCTGCAGTCGGCTCTGGACAGCACAGCTCGGGACGAACTCTGACGTTACAGCCCATGTTACCAAAGTTACAGTTTCCGTTGCCACACTGTTTGTGCCTTTTGACTGACCAAAGAATGACCTTTCAACTGTTTAGTGTTTTGTTTCTCATCTTGAACCTCAGTCTTTGTCATTGTTAGATGATCAGGTGAACATCTGATTGGCAGTGTCAGAACAAGCACTCTTTCCTGTGACTGATGCTTTCACTGGCTGCTGAGCTGTAGATCCGTTTTATTTGGCACTATTGTGCTATCTGTTTTAGTGGTTAGTTATCTTTTTGTGCATGATAATGTTTTTATTACATTGTATTATGATGTTCATCTATACATCCACATGGCATAGTCATTCATTGTCTAGGAAGGGAGACCGCAAACATGCCATACTAAAGTGGTATAGGAAAATCTTTAGTCCTATCATTTACATTTAGCATCCACTCTTATCCAGAGCGATTAAAAAAACAGAACTGATGCAAATTACAAGCTCCCATCAAAGTATATATGGGTTCCCCAACAGTGGCAAGAATGTCAGTGTTGGGGAACTCGCATTTGCTTGGATGATACCTTGTAATTTGCATCAGTTCTGCTTTTCATCGCTTGGTTATTTTCTTTATGTAGTTCATTTCGTTCAGGGTTAAAAACATCAAAACAAGCATGCAAAACTTTTAGCAAATAAGAAATAGCCAACAGGACAAAATCCCCACTGGAAAATAAGATACTTATGGAATGAAAAAAGAAAGTAAAAGACAACAATTAAAAACTGTTTAAAGTTTGATAAATTTAGATACCTTGCTTGTCTTACAGCCTAAGACAAGAGTGAGGCTCTAGTAAGCTTAAGAAAACAATGAAGAACATTGATCTCGTTCTTGGAAAATGTTCTTAAGAAGACAGAGTAAAGGAAAAAAATAAATTATTTGCAGAATAATAATTTATTTTAGCTTTTATTTCTTTCCATTTTCTGCTTGTAACACTCATGTATCTGGTCCCATGACTTTTATCACTGCTCCAAGGCACCATAATTGTCACTGCTATACAAATTTAAAACCAATCAGTTTTCCACTATTCTCTGCTCTGAGTTGGTGTACAGAAGGGGCGGTTGGTGGCTTGCTTCATAGACACTGATATGACTAATGATCATTTGGAAGCTTGAAAATTGCCAAATGTTGTTCTTTCTAGGAGATTTAACGATTCATTTTACATTATATACTATTGTGACATTTTGCTAATAACAGGAGGGCCATTTTATCTCAAATGACAAAAATAGGAAAATGAGGGACAATTGGTACAAAGTTGATCAATATGTTAAAATATTAAGATTATTATCATGTTGTTTTATCATTGTTTGTTGCTGTGAAGCTGTATCTTCAGATAACCCTTTGAAACCTGCTTCCAACCCAAATCCTTTTTGACAAGGGGCTTTTAGCTGTGTGTGCGTGTGCGCGTGCGTGCGTGCGTGCGTGCAGTATTTCATTTACCCAGTGGTGTGGGTTGAGGTCTGTCTCAGTCTATGTAGCTGATACGTGAACAAGCATTGGGTCCGTTAACCAGCCTTAATCACATTGACTCAATCTGTCACCAGGTTATGTACCTAATGTGCCTAATGTAATACACTCCTGACTAATGTGATCTCTTTTGTGTGTCTTTTCAATGTGGGATGCAGCACGTAGACTTGTACGGTCCGCCACTAATTAGAGGGCTCCAGTGTGTTGCTGAGTGCCAACACACCACCTTCCGTGGTTTGTCATTGAAAATGTTGCACCTTCCTGTTTCCAGCTAAGTGAGGCACCAAGCCTTTTTTCTGCTCCTACACCAGATGCTGGCTCTCCATACCCACTCTTTATGGTTAGGATGACTAGCAGTGGTTACAATTAAGCCTGCTGGCATGCCGTCTTGTACTAAAGAGTGTTTTAGGCAGAGTGTAACAGCTTTTATATTCAGGTAGCACAATTTTTGCACAAGACTGTCAGGATGCACGTATGTACAGGATGTGTCAGTTTGTGCTCAATATGTATGACAAACTGTCACCCGTTTGCAAAGTTCAGTACATTTTCAAAGAACAGTATATAACGTAACATTCCAAGTGTTTGAGTGAAAAACATAATGACACAGCTTTAGGTGGTGTACACTGAACTTAAGATCCACTGCAATTCGTTCATAATTGTCTGATTACTCTGCACTTTTGCTTGTTAAACCACAGGAGCCATGCTTCCTAAGACGGCAAAGCATCAAAGCAGAGGAAAACAAAGTCACTGTAGTCTCAATGGTATGTGTAGCAATGTGCAAACAATATTGTTGACAAGTTTAGCTATAATTTGAAAACAACCGGATCATTCAGTGGTTTACCCTGTCAGCTCACATCTCCAGAGACCTGGGTCATAGCAATTGTCGGCCACTGCCTGTGTGTAGTTTGTAGGTACATTTTATGTCTACATGGGTTTTCATTGATTTGTGAAGTGACCAATCAGAACAAGGAGGATGCATGTTTATAATAAATGCTTATTAATTACCTCTTAAATAAACAGCGGCTTGCTTTCAAAGCAATTGGCCTTTTTGCTGCGTTCAAATTTAGTAGAACATTTAAAGCATACAACCACACCCTGATGTTTGTTACACCCAGCCTCCTGTGACTGTGAGTTGGATAAAGCGAGTATAGAAAGTGAGCTAATATTAAATATGAAACAGAAATCACCATTTATTTGAACGACAATGAAATGAAATAGAAAAAAAATCTATCTGAAATAATACTTCACAAATCTTTGTTTGCCAATCCTTGACAGCCACTTATTTAGTACTTATAGCCTCAATTATCAAATATAACAGTGCAAAGTATTTTCTTATAATGCTTAATGAGACTGGAAACACGTGGCAAGGGAAACGACACTATTCCTTTTTCCTCCTCTTCAGCTTATCCCACAGGTACTCTTTGGTGATTAGGTCAGGGAACTGGAATGTCCATGGCAAATTCATTTAGGTGGTGATTTAATATCTTCTGGTTCTTGGTGTTGGTCATCATAACGTCTATCTAAACAGGTTTTCCAGTTCTTTTGGAAGAAAAATAGCCACCACCTTACTTCACACTCACTTTTCTGCTTGGCTAGCTTTGTGTCTGCACCAAACCCAACTCTAGTTCTTGATACACATAATCTCTGATTTGGTATCACTTGACCATGGACCACAGTTTGGCTAAAAGCAGCAGAAGCTTTCTCCTGACAACCCTCCCAAGTGTTGGCTGCATTTATAAGTGCCATCTGATTGCAATTAGGCAGTTCTGTCCCAAAAACTTAAATTATGTCTGCAATTCCCCAGACTGGGAAGTTGAGTGTTCAGACGAGACTTCTATATCCCCAGATCAGATCTCTCCTTGGGGATCCCCAGATGTTCCCAAATTAACTGTGAAATATAATCCTGCCTTTGGGTTCTGTCTCAACCTTTGCCTTGGGGCTTGGGTCCAGAGGGACATGCATAGAATAACTCTAGTGGGAACAAGCCAGGGAACATTTTTTTGAGATGACCAGTCTAACTCAGCGGGCTTCTCTTGATCAGATCTTGTCTTGATACCAGAATGGGAAACTCATTACCTTGTGATGGACAGTAAGCCCAGCACCCTGTGTAGGAACCCAAAGCTATTTTGGGCAGTACCCAAAGATCATGACCACAGGTAAAGAGAGGAACTTAGGATGAACAGGTAAATAGTAATATTAAAATATTACTTATGAAGATTACTGGCTTCACAACCATAGACCAAACTCAAAATTGTATGAAACCCAAACCCACATAATCCCCAATGACTTGGTGGGGGGGAGATAACTGCTAGAAACAGCAGATCTTGAAGAACTAGGTTTGCATCCCAAATGGGGCTTGCAATGTGAAATCATGTAGAGTGTTGAAACAGTTGTTACTCCTATCCAGGTATCCTGTTCCCAGGGATGGGGTCCAGACCCTCCTCTATGATCCTAACTATTACAAGTGCGTAAGTTATTTTATATACAGGTAAGCTACGAAATAAATGATAGTTCTTATGTTATTGATGCCGATAGCGACGTTAAAGAAGCCAAATAAATAAATCTTGTTATTTTAATTAAAAAAACAAATGCATAACCAATAAAAGAATGCATTAGAGCCCGTTTTATTCATGTTTACCATACAAATAATCTATTTGTATATAAAGCTCTAAAGCTGTATAATTAGTCCTTTTTCCAAGATGAGACATGCATGAAAACCACACCACCATAAAAGTATACAGCTTACAGCTTACTTTTTATTGCATTGTTCCGCTGTTGTGAGTTGGAAAAACACAACATGAACAGCCTTGCTAAGGCTTACTTTTTCCTCAGTGTTAGATTTGAACTTTGCAGTAGAATTAGACTTCAGTAACTTCAGATTTTGCCGGTTCCCTACACATGTAAGGTAAAAAGTACTGTGTGTAGTATTCCAATAATATGAAGTTTTACATTGAGTTTTACTGTGGTTGGCATTAGCTCTGCTAAACGGTTTCAGAATCAGCATGACTGAAATCAAGACTGTTTGAATTTCATATTCCATGTTGGTCCATGCTGATTCCTGCTGATTTAACTGGTGTACTCCCATGGTGTCGCTGGTGAAGCTTGTAAAGCTGGTTGACCAGCATACCTTTGTATAAAACACAAGATTTGCTGATCTTTGCTGTTTTTAGCAAGGTACTTAATTTAATGCAAGGAAAAAGCAAGTTTGCACAGGAAATGGACCAGACTATACATTGGACTTAAAAGCAAGACTGGCTGGGAAAACTGCCTTAAACAAACTATGACATGAAAAACTGTTTACAACAACAGTTTATATATTACAAATTTAGAGAAACTACAGTGAGGGTAAAAAATCTGAAACCAGTAGTTAAAATGCATTTCGTGAAAAAATAGCTTTGCGATATATCAGCTATGCAGATGTTTTAGTATGGTTATACAGTGGAATCCGGTTAATCGGACCACAGTAGGACGCGATGGTTTTAGTCCTTATAACTGGCTGGTCCGATTAAACGAACATGCCCTATGTTAGAAGACGGGACATACTATGTAACATATTCAATGTTTATTAAACCTTTATTGTGAGATTTACAAGTATAGCGGACGTACAAACAAGAACTACTGTTGCTTACAACCTTTGTTCATTGAAAAATAAATTTGCAACCAAGTTTTTCGAAATCATCTACAACACAATGTATAGGAACTCAGCATGCGAAGCATAATACTGTAAAAAACAGGGTTAGGGTTAGGGTTAGTATCACACACTGGATCAGATCACACTGGATAAGTTGAAGAACTTATCCAGTGTGATCTGACACGTTCTCTAAACGGATTGCACTTGAACAGAATCAAGAAAGTGGTGAGCGTGTTCACCTCCCGCTGGTTTTACTCTTGTCAACAAAACTTTTCGGATTTCCTGACCTTTGATAAAAGCATACATTCTCCTGGGGGAGCCCAGGAATCCTCCCATATCTCGCTGATCTGCTTTGCATCCACTAGGTGGCGGCTTGTGGCTTCTTTTTCTTATTCGTTCTTATGTTCTTTGGTCCGATTAAGTGAAATTTTGGTCCAAATAAGCAAATAACATTACACATATATAACAGAATTTGTTTCAGTACTTTAGGATTTGGTCTGAATAAGCGGCTGGTCCCATTATTGGAATTCGACTGTACACATTTTTTCATTTACCATTTTCTTATTTTCATTATTCTTATTCTTAGCAACTGGCACTTAAGGTTATTTGTGCCAGAACCACTTGTACTAAAGTTACCAGATTCAGTGTCATGGGATGAAACTAAATCACAATGTTGTATCATTCCTTTATGGGTTTCCTTCAGTCTCGTAAAGGGGCACTCTGTCTAAAAATGAAAAAACTTTCTTAGCCTCTGTGACAGATTTGTTTTTAGTTTTGGAGTAGAGATGTGGAGTGCCAAGTGCGTGTAGCCCAAAATTTACAGTACTGTGCAATTTTTAGGCCAGAATTAGAATAGTTGTTTTAACAATGGTATTATGACCATATATAACTTATTGTCAATGATTGGAGCCTAAAATCTTCAAACATGTATTCGTCTCTCCATAATAGTCTTTTCCACTGATCTTTGTGAGCTTTAGCTAACCTGGCCTGTTCACCCTGTTCCCCTTGCAAAAAGTGTACAACGGAAAACATTGGACTTAGTACTGAGCTTGTCACCTTGCTCCTACAACAGTATTCCTCTTAACTCCATTCAAAACCTTTGCTCACTTTTGGCATTTCAATTAATCTCAAATGTGTGTGGTTAAGTTAAGGCTAAGTTCTCTATTAATGTTAACAAGCAATTTCTTTATGGAATTTGCTTTAGAATGGCAGGGCAGAAAGATGATGTTCCCAATGGAACAATTCACACTTATGAATGTGTAATACTGAGAGTAATTGACTTGTTCAGTACAGCTCATTCTTCTGGCACTGGTTATCTATGGGGAAATAACAGAAATCACTACCTAAAAAAAGATGGCTACATACTTTGACATTTAGCTGTGGCCAAAAGTTTTGAGAATGGCACAAATTTTGGTTTTCACAATGTTTGCTGCTTCAGTTTTATGGTGGCAATTTGTATTAACTCTAAATTGTGAAAATTGATCAATTGTAATTGATTGCAAAGTTACTGCATTCCAACCATTGCATTTTAGCCCTACAAAATGGCCTGTTAACATCATTTTAGGTAAAATTCAACCAGTCGGACACCAGGCTGTCATGCTTGAATGCATTAATGCATTTTAATGCATTGTTTGGGGTGTGGCTTCAGAGTGAACATTAACTGGGTCATTGTTTTCTGCTGGAGATTCACATTTGCCAAAAAAACCAGCAGCTTCCTCAAAAATCACTATGTTCCTTTCAAGCCATTTTATCCACAGACATGTCATGTACATTTCTACCAGCAGATGGCATAAAAAGTGTAACATGATGTTACGGTTATATATGCTGAACTCGTCCATGGGATATATGCTGTAGCTTGATGACTGCAATCAGCTTCTGCTTAGCAGTATGTTTAGAAAATACAAACCATCAGATTATAGTAGCATAAAACCAAGACTGGAAATGCGATTGTGGTTAAGGAACTGAAAGACTGAGAGCGGATGACCTGAAAAAGCATTTATGACACTGCTGGCCATGGTCTCACTGCACCTGCTATTAAAGACAACAACAATGCTTTAATATCACAAACAAGAGGTTTCTACAGTTGATCAACAAATTTTAACTTTGTACACTCAGCCACGGCTTATTAATAAATGCAGCAACCGCTGTTGCGGCCTGTTCCTCCATCTGCCTCCTATTTACTGTAGCTCTGTATTCAGCAGAAGTCTGGGGTGTTAGGTGTGTCTTAGAGTGACAGCGAGGCAAACTTCCTCTTCACACGATGGTGAAAGAGCGTTGGCCAACCTTCGCTTTAGAGGAAGCACAGAGGAAACGTAGTGCACATATAACAAATGTGTGAGGAGAGAAATGGTCACATGTCAGCTTTGGTGCTTGTCTGTAGATCTGCTTGAATAGTAGAAACCTAAAAACGAATCCTGTGCTGCTGGATTTGACCAGAGATCTGTCCACATCTTCAGCATCAGTGATGAATGGATGGTGTGGCCAGTGAGAGAAAGATATACTTTTGTCTACTGGAGCTTGGAAGATAGAGGACTAGATGGAGGAGACAACAGGGGCCGTGTCATTACGGAAACACAAAGGTGAATCTATTTAAACATAAGACTGCTGTATGGCACATAGCAGTCAGAAAATCTGTCTTCTGTATTGTTGTACTTGTATGTGTTTGTGTGCCTTTTCACACTCTGTCTGTCTCTGTGTGTTTGTGTGTGTCTGTGTGTATCTGTGTGTGGTGTAAGCTCTTTGCATTCAACTAGTGCATGATTAGTGAGGCTCTTCCTGTCTTCTGTTGCATTTTGCTGCATCTAACAATAGCTTTCATGTCACAACTGCTAACAATCTCAGAAATGCAGTATGTACGCCACTAGGCAAACAACAATTATACGAACGTCATTTCTTCCTTAATACGTCCCACAGTTTAATAACATCACCTATTCTAACAGGTAAGGAATTCACCAGTGTCTGTAAAGTTCCTGTCAGACTTTGCCACTAAGTGGCTGCTAAAGTGTGCTTTACATAATGATGCACATTTTTAATTGTACCGAGAACCCAACGATATTACTGCCCAGTCAAAGTTCCCCAAATGTAATTAATTCCTTGCAGAATGTAGCAGTCTTAGGCCACAATTAGATTATATATAGCATTGTTTTAGCAATGGTAGAAGTGGCATATATATTTATAAAATTATTTCCCATTAGAATCTTTATTATTATACAACCAAACATAAGAAATCTCTATTAAGTATTAAAAGACAGAAACTTTTAATAATACTGAAAAACAGCTTCAAAGGTACAGTGGCAAGTATTTAGTGTGATCTCCCCGGTAATACTTGAACAATAGCAGCAGTTTCATGGGGTTGCCAAGTTGACCCTACAGTTTGAAACAGCTTGAAGAAGGTTTTTGAAGGGGAAACGAGTGAAAGGGCTAAACTAGGCTAAACTTGCAAAGATTGGAATGAGGATCAGTGGAAACTAGTACTATGAAGTGACAAATACAAGTTGTACATTGTTTTTGGTCTAATCATTGACAATATGTTATATATGTCCATTAAATATTTATTATAATAACAAATCTAATGGTGGCCTAAGACATTTGCAGAGTACTACATGTCTTACTATATGTCCAAATGTTAACTTCTGTACCATTTTTTCATGCCCTTATTTTCATCTCTGTTGAAAAAAACCTTTACATGTTCTGGAATCACCTCAAAGTCTGGCCAACTCTTAACCATTCTATACCTAGATTTATCAAGAGTGCATCCTTTTTATGCTAAGCAATATGGTGTCATGGATGACACATTTTTTGTTACTCAATATTGGTTTTGCCTTAGTAAATATAATAATATCTAGATCCCAAAACATCCCGTACAAAAAGCATGGTCGTTAATACTGAGCTGGACCCCCTGTTCTACTCAAACACCTTGTTTGTAAGAAGAAGAGGTCCACTTTTATTCAGGCACAGGAGGACTGCACTCTTGACCATTCTTACACTCACGCCAAAGTCAAAGGATGGGATAATGTCAGGGAACTGTACGATCTATTCAAGTTCCTCCACTCAAATAAACAGGGGTAATGCCTTTACTGTACCTGAACTGTAGACCCAAATTTGGAGGCATAATCCACTAGAATGTTGCTTTGCCCATCTATGGCCGATTATAACTGTGGTGGCCTAGTGGTTATGATACTGGACTGTGGACCAGAAGGTCCAGAGTTCAAATCCCACCTCTGCCACAGTTGGGTCCCTGAGCAAGGCCCTTAATCCACAATTGCTTGGATTGTAACAGAGTAAGACTGTATTAATTGTAAGTTGCTCTGGATAAGGGTGTCTGCTAAATGACATAAATGTGTACAAAAACAGCCCTGTACCTTTATTTCACATTCACCAAACTTCAGAATTGGAACAAAACATTCAGGTAAAATGTTCACTACGAAGAACCCAGAGTCCTATGTTCTTGTGCTGATGTTAGGTATTGTAAGTTTGTGTTGGACTACCTGTGCGTAACCCTATCCATGAACATTCCCATTGAGCTCCCAGTTGCTACGTGCTTTAGCTCTGATTTTGTGAACTTGTGTGGCTTAACACCTTACCACCAGGCTGTTGTTTGTAGACGTTTCCACTTCAAAAATAAGTAGGGCAGAAGTGTGATGAGCTGAGTAGTTCAAAAGGCAGAGTGCTAATACAGCATTATGATGACATTCACTAAGCTCTAATGAGAGTGTATAGTCTATGTAGATTGAATGGCTTTATGATTTGATGTTTTTTATGCTACAAGCAATTGTCCATGCTAGTTATAATTCTGCATCCAAACGAATTCAAATAAAGATTATGATAAATGCATTAGACAGCATGTAGATAACAAATTGACATTGTCTCGGAACTTCTGCTTACCGGAACTGTAATAGAAAAAAAAGTATATCAGGCTGTTCTAGTCTATGTAAATTTGGAATATGACACATTACATTACTTCCTCAGTGCGTTCAGCGATGCACACAATGCTAAGCTCCCCCTAAAAAAATAGTTGAATCTACCAATGTACGTGTGGTTCAGTGTCAGAATGCTGCATATTGGAGGAATGAACCATAAACAGGTTCTGAGGTGTGTGCAGAACACATAAAGAGAATTAACACAGAATTTTAAAAGTATAAATGCAGTCAGAAACAGGATTTTAACATTTCAGTTAAAGTACAATGCAGGTGGAAATAATTAACTATACTGCTTACAAAAATGTATTAAAAAATGAATGTTTTTGTAATTTAAGATGTATTTACAAAATGTGAATATTTAGGCTTGAATTTGACTCACTGTGGAGGTGCGGCAATTAAGACACTGGACTATTAAAGTCCTGGCACTGGCAAGCTGTTAAGGTTTGGCCATTGTTTGTATATGTTGTGAGCTGCTCTAGAAAAAGGTCATCTGCTAATTGCTCAATCACTCACATTACAGCTTGTTAATTTAATTTAATGCTGTGGTGGGTGGACAAACCCACCGCAGGGCACATAAACACAGTCACAAGCACACTTAGATAACCACACTGGTGCACTTTAGAGACGCCACACGTGCAGACATGGGGAGAACATGCAAACTCCACACAGGCAGTGGTAGTGCCAGGACTCCAAGATTTGTGTACTGCTTCTGCCTAATTCTTTAAAAGAGAATTGTTGCACAACATTACATACAGTTTAAATCAAATATTTGGAAGCCCCTAGTGAAATTAAAC
Source organism: Parotocinclus spilosoma (assembly GCA_033117975.1). Classification (NCBI taxonomy): domain Eukaryota; kingdom Metazoa; phylum Chordata; class Actinopteri; order Siluriformes; family Loricariidae; genus Parotocinclus; species Parotocinclus spilosoma. The sequence goes on along the minus strand of JAVSBV010000002.1, from coordinate 8,133,333 downwards.
AACGTATGGACCAAATGTAAACATAATGTGTAAATATTTTTGCTATGTGAAACGCCTTACATTATTAAAAAATATATTGGAAACACACTAAGCACACACATTTGGGGAGCTTTCCAGATGATACAAAAGTGAATTGTAGGGTTCAAAGCTTAACTGAATTGCTCATACAAACAACCTTATGAGTCTCAATCAATGCTTTGGATTGCAATGCTCTAATAAAGTATGATGTAGGAATAAAATATTATTTTAAATGAAACACTCTATATATCCAACTGGTATACACTGTTGTCTGTGCATATGCACATTTTAATTTCAGAATCAGAATCAGAATCTCTTTATTTCGCCAAGTATGTTACACATACAAGGAATTTGTCTTGGTAATTTGGCGACTTAACTAAAAATGCTGACTCCCAGAAGGAACTGAATGAATAACAAAGGTGTAACAGACTCTAGCTCTGAAGTGAGATCGTCTTCAAAATATGCTATCATGTTCAAAATAAGTCAACAAGTGTGCATTTACAAAGGTTTAATATGGATGTAGTAGCTATTTAGCTCCCCAAAACAGGGGTTTGACATCCCTGGATTTATCCAAATAAATACTAAGGCAGTGTAGCTGCCTTAATCCAGCAATGCAGTGAGACCTATAAGCGAATCTCTTAATGGCAAACAAGTGTTCTGTGCTCCTGCAGCACAGCGTTTCTCATACTGCATGTCGGATGTGGTTAACCGAACTGGAGCGAGGCAATAAAAGACAAAAAGAAATCGTCCGTTTCTCAGGTGTTCTGTATATCACAGGATTTCAATGTTGAGGTTTGACTACACATAAAATATGCAGGTCCAAAGATTTTTCCTTAATTTTCCATCTATGCATTGTCCAGAACATACAGTACAAAAATGCAAGGAAGCAAATGCAGTTTACTATCGATTGAACTAGGTAAGTGTTTCACCTCTAGAAAAAGAAAATCACAAAAGAGATCTCCTGTCTCATAGATAAAAGTGAGAAAAAAGAAGATAAATGAGACTTTCACTTAAGTCTCTTGGTTCTCAAGTCTTTTTCCTGAGCAAAAAAACCTCCAGTATTCTCATGTGTTTTAGAGTCATTCTAGTATTTACAGTTTTTTTTAGCAGATTTCTTTTGGCCTCATCCAAAGTGACTGACTTACAAAAAGTGCTTTAAGACATTAGTAACATAATCTATTCCTAATAATCAGGAATCTAAACAAGAACACACTTCTGAAACTGTAAAGGTTTCAGTTTGTTTTTAATGTTTTTACACATACATATTTAACAATTAATTATGAATAATTCTCAATCTCAGACAACTTTATTTTATTTGATATAGTTTCTCATATTACTGTTACTCAGTCCTGTTACTCTGTATATGAGTTTGGTAATTCATTCGAATAATTTACCAAAAATGTTTATGATAACCAAATAAGATCTAAGTTGGCACTGACCTTCTCAGTCATGGTTACAATATTATTAAACTTAAGAGTGAACTTCCCATGGTCTTCAGATGAACATTCTGCTGAGCATGTGACTTATGAGAAGTACCATTATTTTGAGATGGGTGAAAATGTTTGGGTAACAGGACTGAGTGAAAACCTTTATTGCCTGTATATCCGCTTAAACATTTACAGGGTCGTGGGAGAGTCGGTGCCTACCTGTCAGCATAAAATGCAAGGCAGGCACAACCCTAGACAGGGTGCTGATCCATATAATAGAGTAACTTAATGCATGCCCTTTGAATGTGGGAGAAAACCAGATCACCCAAAGTAAACCCACATGGACATGGGAAGGACCCAGACTGCACTACCTAGGATCAAACTCAGAATCTTCTCACTGGCTCACTATCACATAGCGTCCAGAATTAAACTACTGTTCTTTTTTAAGATTAGGGTTAGGAGTTTCCTATTTCTTCATTTCCATTTCCAGTATTTAGCAGAAGCCCTTATCCAGAGCAGCTTACAATTCATACAGTCTTACAATCCAAGTAATTGTGGGCCTTGCTTAAGGACCCAACTGTGGCAGCTTGGCAGAGGTCCAGAGTCCAGTACCTTAAACACTAGGCTACTTCAGTCCATTTAAGGTACATTTACAGTACACTGCTCACAAAAATTAGGTGATATTTCATTATGGGCTATTTATTTTGTAAGCAGTATATTATTATAAATGTACTATATAGGTAATGTTATTTATTTATTACATATAACACCTAGGCTACCCAATGAGGTCAGGTCCTCATAACACTGGGGAATTTCTCCTTGCCACTGTTGCCTTAGGCAGGCTCAGCACGGACTGTGGGCCTAGAGGCATGTAAAGCTGCTTTAAGACAAAAGAAGTTTTACTGAAGTACAATGTTACTTTGGCTTTAATTGTTTTATCAGATTGACACCTTTCTCCACCCACATCATCTTTGCTACATACATTCCTAATTCTATAATACAGGGCTTTTCTGGGACTAATTCCTAAGTGACACCCAACACCCCATCCTGTAACTATCTAGAAAACTCAAGACTAAAGCACCAAAGTATTGTTTACTGAATTAGTTACTGTTCACTACAATGGTGTGTACACTACACTACTGTAAACAGCAATTTTAAATAAATGATGGTACAAAAATGAATTTGCATTTAACAGTATTTCAACATGAAAATGAAAATATTACCATTAAATGGCATTAATGACTAGTGAAGACTTACCTCATACCTTTTTTATTTCTTATTTTCAGATGATGGAATCACTACCAGGTACTCGGCGACTAAACGCTACAGTGAGATTTTACGGGATTTCGATAACTTGGAACTGTCCCTAGTGAGCAGCACGTATGTATTGCTGCTTTTTGTATGTTTGCTAATGCACCAAACAGACAGTAGGTTTAGGATACGGTTTGAGAAAATAATTGGTTATACAACACTGTGTAAGATACATTTTAAGACCCACATACATTTTTACTTTCTTTCAACACAGTGACTAAACACATCTGTAGTGTAACCTCAAATCTTGAAATCATAATGCCCCTTGTTTTGACACTTTCAAAATCCCACACACTCCCAGTTAGGTCAGCAAAATATTGTGGCACAGGGACTTTCTGATTGGCACTCCTATCTGTTATATGCATTATAGTGGACATTTGGGTAGCCAGGTTCAACTGTATATGCTGCTACCATGGAAAATAATTTCAACATGATTCGCTGCACTGACTCCAAACCTTAACCAAAAGCCACTATTATATTTTTCAGACTCGCTGAGTTAATGGCAATGTCCTACACCACAGTCTAAGCAGATATGGAACAGTGGAACAACTGCTGGAATTTTAGCTCTCAATCCACCAGTCACTAGTTTAATACTTTAACTGCACAGCCAAAATTACCACTTTGTGTAGATTTATCCACATTTCCTCCACACTAAATTCAGGGATTCACAAAACTGTGTCCCTGCCTTTGGATCTGTATTTTAAGTTATGAGATAACATAGTTTAATATTTTTTCTCAGGACCATAATCAACAAATTTGTCTTTCATAGCAAGACATTAGGTTGAAAAGTGCTGCCATGCTGCCAGGATCTTTATTCTGACCAAATCTAATGGCATGACCACATTGGGGTCAGGGGTTTAAAGCTATTACAAGTATGGGATTATGAAAGTATGTGTACTCAATGTGTTATGCCATTTTGTTTTTTGTTTTATTCATTGATGTTTTGTATAAACTGTTTTGAAGTAAGAAACGGCATATTATTCCTATAGCATGCTCAGCCCAGAAAGGTATGGTTTGGTCCAAGGGTGGAGCCTATCCTATAAAATGGGATAGGGAAGCAATTTTGGGTGGCTTGTAAGTGCTCACCTCACACTGAGAGGGAGCTGAGGGATGGAGAGCCAGGCTAGACAAAATATTTACCATACTGCTCGAAGTTGGGTGTTGGCTAGTATCCATATTTTTGTATTCTGTCCAAAGATAAATATTCCTAGAAATATTAATGTATTGATTTAGCAGGCAGTACTACACACATGTAATCTCATAATCTCCCCAGCTCTTACCAATATGTCACATATCTTTCTATTCACAAATGAAACGTACAACTTATACATAGACTGTCCATTAAACATAATATAGCATTTTCACAAGTACTGCAATGCAAGCAATATAGCCCATTCTGGACACTTTGCTCTATTTTGTTAATCCCTATAATCCAGTTAGGTTTAGATGACATTATTAATGCAAACTCTGTAGTTATTTTTAAGGCCAGATATGTCTATTCATAGTAATATACTGTAAATTAAGTGTATCGCTATCATATAAATTCTATATCAATATCATAGATAGGTAATAATAAAGGCCAGTACTTTAACTACTTTTACCTTATAATTTACTCATGTATAATTCCCCAATTTTCTTTTTTTTTTTAATCATGGAATTTCTATAATTTTATAAGTAGAAATAAACATACTGTTTATATCAGTGTCTACTGTGCGTTCAGGTCTGTAGACGAGCTACTTTCAGACATGGATTCTCAGTCCCTCACGGAAACATCTGACTTCACACAGGATGAACTGATTGTGAGAAACGGTTTCACACACATTGATTTTATACTGTATCTCATCGTTACATTTCTGGACAGTGAAAGCCTGTATGTCTTTTTTGCAGAATGAAGATTTGGATAATACTGTGGTTTGCCATGATGGAGAGGAAAAAGAAGGTGGCATGTCTGGTAAATTCCTTATTAATTATTAGATTATTTGTTTAAAAGTGTAGGAGAGAAAAGGGCGAGAGGGGAATAGAAACTGTTGTTTAACCTACCAGCATACTAGGATCATAGTTAACTCTTTATCCTGCTGAAGTTTGAAATGTATTTTATTTACTTCATTATTAAATGAAGAAAATGTTTAGTAAAAACCTGTACGGTTGGATTTAAGACTCTGACAAAGCTAAAAATGGGCCTGCACCCTCCTACCAGCACTTATCACACCCCGCACTGCACCTCACACACTCCGGTCCTCTAGCACTGCTCAACTGGTTCCCCCGTCTCTCAGGGGACGAGGAAGGTATTTATCTAAACTCTTCTCTATTTTGGCTCCTAACTGGTGGAATGAACTTCCCCTTAATGTTTGAACAGCTGAGTCTCTGTCTATCTTCAAACGCTGTTTGTAGACAAATTAATTCTACTCTTACCTAAACGAACCCCTCACCCTTGTCTTTCTATCTATAAAAAAACAAACAAAAAAAACCCCAACACAACCTTTACAGTTTCAGAAGTGTATTCTTGTTTAGATTCCTGATTATTAAGAATGGATTATGTTACTGATGTCTTAAAGCACTTTTGTAAGTGGCTCTGGATAAGGACGTCTGCTAAATACTGAATTGAATTAGGAGTTCTTGTTTATTATGCCATATAATGCAATTGCATTTTTAAACACCAGAGGGTGCAATCATACATGTTCACAAATGCATATCCTGTTGTCAGTGACAAAATAATAATCTTACAAGAATAATTTAATTGCCTAAATTAGATTTTTCATTAATTTAATAAAATAAAACACCTTATTATGAATTGCTATCTGAAATAACCAAGAAATGTTTTCATGCAGTTATTTAAGATGCAGTAAAGCTCCAACAAAATGGACAAACAAAAATTTATTATTTATTATTTAATTATTTATTATTTATTATTATTTATTTTTTTATATTATTACTATTATTTATATAAAGACTTTTTGCTTTACCTGCTGACATCAGGCAACCACTGCACTGTTAAGCTTGGCCATTCCAGAGCATGTGTCATGACCAGGTCATAAAGGAAAGGTGTGTTTTTCTTCCATATTTTATATTCTTCGTTTATTACCCGCTCCTCTACAGCATCATCGTACACTAGGAGGAAGGAAAAATAAATAAATGTTTGCTCTCACTCAGGCCAACAGTACACCTAGACAATTGCTGTAAATTGTGAACTAAAAATAGTCCTACGTCTGTAATAAGTGCAAATGATTTGCACCTGTGTGCTTCAGAAATGTTTCCCAGATCAGAATGGAAAAAAAAAACTGTTTACTCTAAACTCACGATGTGAGGGACACTTAAGATTATCAACAACTAAACCAATAGATTTTTATTCAAATACAGTGTATACAGGTTATTTAACCAAAAGTACATGCACTCCTTGGTGGAAGGCTCAATGACTCTCAAAACGGTACCGCCTTGCATCCAAAAATAATGGAACCACTTATTCACTTACAGAATGTAAAGCCAGTATTCTTACTTCATCGAAAGTTTGTAGAGATACAACACCAAACAATCAAATAAAGCAATCTCAATGTCATGTTCAAAAAACCAGTTTGAGAGGATTTGACCTTTGTAACATGGCACATTATCCTGCTGAATTTTGCCATTAGAAGATGTGTACAGAAAAATACAAAGTTAGCAACATTATTCAGACTGGGGCTATTAAACAATGGTATTGAACTAAACTGGTATTAAGGGACACAAAGTGTGGTAAGCAGCCTGAACAAGGCTGGATGAAGCCATGCTCTTATGTTGTTAAACGCTAAATTCTGACCATCAGAATGCACATCAGTCCAGGCAAAATCTTTCCATTTTCATATGTTGTTCAATTTTGGTCTGGTTATGCAAAATGTAGCCTTAGGTGTCTGTTCATGGCTAACAGAAGTGGAATCTGGTGAGCTCTTCTGCTGCTGTAGCTTTTTTGCTTCACGATTTGATGTGTTGTGTGTTCAGAGATGCTCTTGTGTATATCCATAATGAGAGATTATTTGAGCTACTGTTGCCCTACTATCATCTCAAACCAGTCTGACCAGTCTCCTCTGTCTCTGTCATCAACTGCATTTTTGTCCAAAGAACTGCCACTCTGTGGATATTTTCCCTTTTTCAGCCCATTCTCTGCAAACCCAAGAGATGGTTTTGTGTGGAAATCCAAGCAGATCAGCAGTGTCTGAAATACTCAAGACCAGTCCATCTTGCAAAAACAACCAAACTATGTTCAAAGTCACTTAAATCACCTTTCATTCCAATTTTGAATCTTGGCTTCAATTTCAGCAGGTCATCTTCACCATGTCTAGTCGTGTCAAGTCTTAGATCCACTGTTTCTGCCATATGATTGGCTGATTAGATATCTGCGTTAATAAGCAGTTTCACAGGTGTATCTAATGCATTGGCCAGGAAGTGGATATACAATATGGATCTGAGATCTGTTCACCATGCGCAGATTAAATTAGATTTTAGTTCTAATTTTATTTAATTAGAACAGGAATGATTTATCCCTGCAGCCATGGTCCAAAATCTGGATCAAAGCCTACAATCTCTTGCCTTTATGGCTGTGGTGTTTTGGGTATCCACATCTTTTCTGGTGCAGTGTAAGTAGTGAGTACTAGTGCTGTATCCTCAGTAAACTATGCAACCAAACTTTAGCTGGACATAATTCAATCCTACTACAGAGTGTTAGTGGGATTAAAGGCTAAATGGCAAAAAGCTAACTAGTCAACATAGAGTGGACTACGTACGTAAAGACGTGCCGTATACATTTCATACACTTTGTAGTGCACTTTCTACGGTTTGGGACGGAACCAAACAGAGTCGCCAAAAGCAGCTAGCTATCTAATCAACATTAGCCACCATGCACGAGAAAGCAAACAAAGCACGTGAGCCACATCACCAAGTTTACCTTCTTTATCCGCCATTTCGTAATATTTTCAGCGGAGCCAAAGCGGGGAGAATTTGAAAGTAGAAACCAGTAACAGGATGAGCTGAATTACTGAAGTGCAACTGAACTTTCCCGAATTCCTTCAGCAGACCAGCGCTCAAACCTTTTGCGCCTGCCTGGGTACTGCGTCATTAGCCAAGCGCCACAGTAATCATTGTCATCATCATCCTGCGCAGCCAGCTCAGGGCTCTGAAAGCGTAGATCGGAAACCAAACCTCACAATGTGTTAAAATGTCATCAAGCGATTTATATTTGACCTCAGCAAATGCTTTCAATATAGACAATTCAACTTTGTCGTGTGAAAGTCGATCCGTAGAAGATTTAGCAATCCAGCAGCAGATTCAGCCTGCAGCACTCAGGTATGTTTACTGTATTCAGAACATGGCTGCTATCTTATATGCGTTTTTTTCCTGACATAGTACACTGTTTACAAAATATTAGTTAAGTATTAGTATTAATATTAGTTACACTCACAGGCCACTATTAGTTGCATCTTTTTAATTAATTGTTTACCCAAATATCTAATCAGCCAGTCACACGACAAAAACCTTATACTTTATTTATTCATTTATTCATGCATAAGACTATTTGCTGAAGTTCAACCCGAGCATCAGAATAATGGATCCATCCTGCCATGTAACATCCTGCCAGTTCTGGCTGGTGGTGATATAAGATGGTGGTTTATGATATGGATATTATATATAAACACTCTTCCTCTTCTCTGTATTTAGTGGGAAACAAAGACGTGCCTGTCTGAAGAAAGAACGAAGGAAAAGAAAACGTCAAGCACTTGCTAAACTCCAGTGTCCTAGTAAGTTATTTTAGCCTCTTATCAATATTTGCTTCAGTTTTTAAGTTTATCATTGGTTTCATTCTTGATGCAAGGAAATGTGACAACATTTACAAAAATACACTACAAACACAGTATGTCTCTAGTTTCTAGTTCCTGTGTTTGTAGTGTATTTGTGTAAATGTCACATTTCCTTGTTTTGATAAAAGAACACTTTTAAGACTCCCTTATAATGAAAGTCCAAGGGTATTTTCATACAGTAGAAATACAAAATTATTTTAGTTTTCATAGACTTATTTAATCCCAGTGAATGTACTTTAGTCTCACTGAACCCATATATGTTGAAAACTGAACTAAAAAACAATGGCCTGTGTAATTATTGTACAACCCCAATTCCAGTGAAGTTGGGATGTTGTATAAAACATAAAGAAAGCAGAATACACTGATTTGCTAATCCTTTTTAACCCATATTCAATTAAATACATTACAAAGACAAGATATTTAATGGATAAATGTATTGTTTTTTGCAAATATTCACTCATTTGGAATTTGAGTCCTACAACATGTTCCAAAAAATCTGTTTGGAACATTCCACAGGTGAGTGTTATCATTGGGTATAAAGGAAGCATCCCTGAAAGGTTCAGATGTTCAGAAGCAAGGATGGGGCGAGGTTCACCACTTTGTGAATAACTGCGTGAGCAAAACGTCCAATAGTTTAAGTACAGCGTTTCTCATCATGCAACTGCAAGGAATCTAGAGATTTCATCACCTATATTATATTAATTAATAATTAATAGATTCAGAGAATCTGGAGAAATCTCTGCAAGTTCAAAAACTAACATTAAATGCCTGTGACTTTCAATCCTAAAGCACTGTATTAAAAACCATCATCATACTGTAACTGGTATTACTACATGTTCTCAGGAACACTTCAGAAAACCATTGTCAGTGATTGTCACTACTATGCAAAGAGGAATCCATATATCAACAGCACCCAAAATCCACCAGCTTATCTGAGCCCGTGCTCATCTGAGATGGACTGACACAAAGTTGAAAACTGTCCTGTGGCCTGATGAGTCCACATTTCAAATTGTTATTTGAAATCATGCACATTGTGTCCTCCAGGCCAAAGAGGAAAAGGACTGTCCAGATTGTTATCAGTACAAAGTTAAAAAAACAGCATATCTGATGGTATAGGGTGTGTTAGTGCTCATGGCATTGGTAACTTGCACATCTGTGAAGGCACAATTTAATGCTGACAGAAACATCCCTGCTTAGATAAGCAAGACAATACCAAGCCACATTCTGCATGTGTTACAGTAGCTTGGCTTTGTAGTAAAAGAGTGCAGGTACTAGACTGGCCTTCCTGCAGTCCAGACCTATCTCCCATTTGAAAATGTGTGCTGTATTATGAGGTGCAAAATATGACAGTGGAGACCCAGGACTGTTGAGCAACTGAAGTTATATGTCAACCATGGACTTGAAAGAAATTCACCTAAAAAACTTTAACAATTAGTGCCCTTAGTTCCCAAACGCTTATTGCGTGTAGATAAAGGAAGGTGATGTACCACAGGGGTAAACATGCCCCCCTCCCAACTTCTTTGGAACGTGTTGCAGGTATCAAATTAAAAATGAGCAAACAATAAAGTTTATCTGTTTGAACATTAAATATCTTGTCTTTGTATTGTATTTAATTGAATATGGATTGAAAAGGATTTGCAAATCATCGTATTCTGTATTTATTTATGTTTTACACAACGTCCTAGCTTCATTGGAATTGGGGTTATACTGTGCTTATACATGAGCAACAGGTTATCAGATTATCTGTATGTTTGCACTATGTTTTGAGTAAAACCATCTCAAAGCTAGTTTAATATAATTTCTATGTAACTTATCTTTTGCAGCTCTTGATCAGCCTGAAAGTGAGCAAGAGCCGGATGATTATAAAGAAGATGAAGCGCTCAGGTTGGCTGTCTATCCAAAGTTGTAATGATTAGTTTCAGTAACCTGCACTATTTAGTAGGATACACTATACTGTGTAGTAGTAAAAGTACTAGTTAGTAGGGGTGGGTATATTAAGATCAAATAATCACACAATATGACATTTGCATATCTTTTTTTTAAATCATTTCCTTAATAGTAATTTGCAATACTCTGATAATTGCACAAAATAATAAATAGGTCATATACATGTAATAAATGTAACTCATGTAGCGTTTTCAGTATTTGGCCAGAGACCTGTAGATCTACACCTAATGAACCTCTATCATCCAGATACACATGGAATTTCCTGTTTGATGCCAGAGTAAGAGAGCTCACCTACTGGTTATCCACAATGTTCACATCACTGGTTGTGTGAGCTAAGACTTAAGACTTGTGATAATATTAAAGGTCATGGTTTTATCTGACCATCAAGACAAGAAATAGATTGACCAGAGACAGCTATCCTGACCACCTTACACCAACTGACGGAGGTGATAGGAGCACAACACAACTCGTGTGATTTTATTATGATATTGGAAATCTGTGGGTGAAAGTTAAATTACTTGAAAAGCATTAATGATGGGAAAAATTAAGCATTAATAATCAATTTCTTATCAAATCACAGCCCACTGAATCATAATGGAATGGAATTGTTAGGTACCTATCAATTCCCACCAATAGTAAGAAGAAATCCATTCTAGGTGGTTTTTAGTTTTTTTTGTAACCACATATAGGCACGAAATCTTCATAGACAAACCGTAACTCTTTAAATCTCTCATCATAACACAGTTAGAGGTTTCCATCACACCAATAAAGTGGTTTCTTTCTATGTCCTCCCTGTGCCTGCGTGGGTTTCCCTGGTTTCTCCGGTTTCCTTCCACAGTCTAAAGAAATTAATGTTGGGTTAATTGAGTATGGTAAATTTGCATTGCTTTGAGTGTACATATGACTAGTCTTGAGATAACCTTGTGCGTGAATATAACCTAAATGTCCACTGATGTTGATAGAAACGTTAAACAAGTCAAACAAACAACATCCGATTTGAAACCAATTTAAGAAAGAAATAGTTTGCAAGTAATAATGTCCATCTTACCCCTTTTAGATAAATTGGACTTATTGTCTAATATCAGTTCCCAATCTCAAAATTATGTGGCCAAATCTAGTGGAAGTATTTTTAGTGCCCACAAATCTTTGGGCATCTTGTAGTTAAAGCACTGAACATACTCTTTTCCCCAATTAATTCAGAGAGCGTTTGCACCAGGAATGGCTGGAAAGAGAACAGATTGCTCAAGAGGAATTTAGACTGAGGAAAGAGAAGGAGGAGGCTGTACGAAAGAGGAAGGAAGAAGAAGAGGTAAAAAAAAACCTGTTTAAATATTGCTTCCTTATTACCTACATATTTCTTATATTTTTATCACTTCCTAATTTGCTTTTTATGTTTACCAATGCAGAAAAGAATCAGGGAGGAATGGGAGGAACGGCAGAAGACAGAAAGAGAAGCGCAGGAGCAAAAACGGCAGCAGAAGAGAGACAGAGAGGTGATCCCTGCATTCGGGGGATAAAGACTGATATCCATATATCCTCTCACTCTCTGATCTCACATGTCTTAATATGGTTTTTAAAATATTCTTAATCAAGGGTGTTTCTCAATACCAAAAAATGCAAAAAAAAAAACTGACTACTGCACTACTTTAAAGTACTTTCTCAGCAATTAGCAATTAACCCTTTCAGTCCTGCACTCAGTATAATAAAGCAATACATGTTTCTGTGCAATGATTCAGTAGAGACACTTGGTGAATAACACAACTAAGTTATGTTATTTAAATAATAAGCTTTTATCTTGTATTTGATGGCAACTGAGATTTTGTAGCCTAACTTAATTTGGCATCAGCAGGATTGAAAGAAATTATGCTTGTAAGCATTTGTATGTACAGTAATTAATGTTAATGTGTTCATCTCATAACGGTTACAGATCTGTCAGTTGACCTAAACCCCATATGGGCACAGAAAACAGATGCTCTGAAATATTGTGAAAACAATGCTGGGATAAGATGGATCATCAATTTTTCAACAAACTTGTGGCTCCAGCTTGTGTGTGGTTATTACAACAAAAAAGGACCATAGCATTTGTAATAAATTCTAAAATACAGTAGCACCTGGGAACTTAACTGGCCGTTCTAACTTTAATAGATGTTCAAATTCCGATTTGTATGTTGATCTGAAGTCAGAATACAATTAAGTTCAGACACACCTGTGGCTGGATCGTACACGTTACAGGTTTTACCAATGCTGTGTTTGTGGGCAAAAAGAATTTCAAACAGACCATTCAATGTCAGTATTGGTTGAATTACAAAAATGTTTGAATTCTGAGGTTCCACTTTAATCATTGGGGTCAGAGATGGGTTCACTAGTGGTCTCCCATTGTATTCATGGGATAAAATCCAAACTACTTTCTCTTTCAGTGGTTTAGTAATGCAGACTTGTAGATTAGTCATAGAGTTGCAGGCTGGAGCATTTCAAGTTAGCCAAGCTGCAAGTTACCACACAAACTTATTGCTAACTTAACAACAGCCTCGCCTTGACCTTAGAACAATATTAGTATGAGTATTAAAGTATTAAATAGGGAAACCGAAAAGTTCGGTTTTTTTTTTAATGGTTTTTAATTTAATTAAACTGTTTTTTCGTCTAATTACGCCATATTATTTTGTTTTTGCTAATATTGTGAGTGATAATTGTTTAACATTTATTTGTTTTATTTTAATTATGTAGACAGTCATTGTTTTAAATTATATTTCTAATATTTATTTGTATTTAAATTTTTAGCTCACTCCCTCATGTGCCTCATCCCCAGATCTGCACTGCTGGCATGCTCTTTTTTTCTTAGACATGCCTGCATCTGACTCGTGACTCAGGCTTATTGTTATTTGAAACTTTGCTTGTAGGATAAGTGTAATGCCTTCACTCCTTTGCTTGGTGGCTCATAACTTAGGTTGTAGTAGCTGAGAAAGTGCAGCACAACAGAATGTGAGGTTATGTGGCCCAGCGCAGTAAATAGAGCTGCAGATTACGTTCCGTTGGGATACTGTTCTATTTCCAATAATAAAAGCCAATTATTAAAAAAATCAACTTGAGTCAAGTGTACGATTCGGGCAGTGCATGCAACACTGCTCAATGCCCAAGCAACGGAAGTGCTGGCATGCACTGAAACATCATTACATGCTAGCTTGAATATTCCATACTCTTGAATGTTCTGAGTTTGTGCTTTTGAAAGCGCTCCTTTCGGTGGGCATAATTTGTTTGAATATTTAAAGATCTTATGACCAGTTTCTTTCCAGTGGTTTTCCCAGAAAAGGCAATAGAAATCTCAAGCAATCTTAAAAATGGTCTCATCCATTATTAAGTAACTTTGAGTTAGTTTGCCTTGTTTAACAAGCTGACTGTTGATGTGTCTGGGTAAGATGAAGAGAATGTATGCACAGAAAGAACTGTGGGAAACGCCTTAGCTGGGACATCTCACCTCGGATGAGATATTATTTAACTGAATGTGTAAAGCTGATATCTGGTTGTCTATACAAAGCGTAAGCCACCAATTCATGTCTTGATTCTATTGTATGACTGATTATGAATTATAGCTGTTTCATGGTCTTCCTTAACTAAGATATTCACAATAGAAACAGTGAAAGGCCTAAGGATTTCTTCTTCATTAGAAGAAAATGTATCTTTTTATGAAGTTTTTGCCTCCTAAAAACAAACCGATTATATTGTGTGTGTATAAGATAAAATGTTTCATCTATCATTTTTAATTCATACTTTGAATTAGTCTTAACTGGTGTTAACAGATATCTGCAGGTTTTTATCAGCCATACTGTGTGTTTGCACCATTTGTAGGAAACTGTGCAGAAACTGTTGGATCAAGTGGAAACCCAGGTATTTAATAGCACTTTGTATAAAAAAAAATAATAAGTCGCACTATTTAAATAAGCAGTGTGCTTATTTACGCTGGTTGCTCTTTCAGTTGGTAAATGGAGGTTCCTGGAAAAACCCAGATGCACCAGTAGATTATTGGACAGAAAAAGACAAGGCAAACTGCCCCTTCTTCCTGAAAACTGGGGCTTGCAGATTTGGAGACAGGTATGGTGTAAACGTGTCTTACTTTACAAGGTTTGACAAACATAATGACAGAAAATCATTTGTTCTTGATATCCTTTCTTTTTTTTTGGACAGGTGCTCTCGCAAGCATGTTCATCCATTAACAAGTACCACTTTAATGGTTCGAAGCATGTTTGTGACATATGCCATGGAGCAGAGCAGACGTGATGACTATGACACAGACGCAAGTCTAGAGTACAGTGAGGAAGAGTTGCAGCAGCAGTTTCTGGATTTCTATGATGATGTTCTCTCAGAGTTCAAAAATGCGGGAAAAGTTATTCAGTTCAAGGTAATAACAAAAACGTCCAGTCAGTTGGAGGTTAAAAGAAGGGGTGTAACGATACACTCTGCTCTCGATTCGATTCACAATACTGAGTTCGCCCTTCTGTTTTCTTACCATTTTAGTGTGAAAGTGAATATTTTTATTTTAAAAATTGAGTGAAAACATTTATTTTTATAAATGTATTTCTGAAGAATAACAATTCAGTATAATGTGTACGTGTCTTATTTAAAAAACTGTTTACTCTAGATGTTATATATGCACCCTTTTAGTGTCGCGATGCATTGTTACACCCTTATTTAAAAGTAGTAAACAATTTTGCTTGTGTTTTAGGTGAGCTGCAACTTTGAACCTCATTTGAGAGGCAATGTTTACGTACAGTATGAAACGTGAGTAAATGCATGCTTGCTGGTTTTTTGGTTCATGCTTGCTGAATCTATGTTTGCTGATAGTTTGTTGACTGGTGTTTTTTGTTTGTAGAGAAAATCAGTGTAACGAGGCCTTCAGAACGTTTAATGGACGGTGGTATGCAGGAAGGCAACTCCAGTGCGAGTTCTGTCCTGTAACCAAATGGAAAACAGCAATATGTGGTGAGTGTTATTTATTCAATAATTAGTATTCTCTGTCATTAGTAGGATACCATTATTCTTAATTTATATTAGGAATAAATGAAGTGCTTTATTTGAATTTGAACGTGGTTAATGTTGAATTGCTATTTAAGGATATAGAATAAAAGAACAAGCTAAACGTGAATAGCTGTGGTATGTGCAGCTGGAAGAAGAAAGCACTCCATTACTCCACTTAATGTTGCCACCTCACAGCCTGACCATTAACTCCACCTGTGTGTTTACAGTTTAGGCCAGACTTTTTAAATTGCTTGTTCCTCGGATGTCCCTACTTAAGAATCTACTGAGGAGGGAGGAAAAAAAA
>JAVSBV010000002.1:8078836-8107246 GCA_033117975.1 Parotocinclus spilosoma | reverse complement strand
GTGTGTGTGTGTGTGTGTGTGTGTGTGTGTGTGTGTGTGTGTGTATATATATATATATATATATATATATATATATACACATACACATACACATATGTGAAAATCACAATGCGTTCGGTGTGTAGTGGCCTTAATATGAAACATCATTTGATTATTTAATGTAGTAATCTTATGATCTTTTACATCTGATACTTTTACTCGGATAGACTTTTGAAAACTGTCGGTATTCATCAGGTGGAGGCAGGTCCTCAACAGGATGGAATGAGTACTTGGACTCAAAGTCATCTGAAAAGCAACAAGGAGAAGCAAAGAGAGTTAGGAAAGTATTTGATTTACATGACAGTATTATTTTTTGCACTATGATCTTACACCAGCTTGTACGTTTTATTTACCTTTTTTGGGGATTTCAGAGGAATTTGTGATTTGGCAGGAGGTAATAAGTGAATATTTTTGTATTTTTTAAAATTACTTTCAGAAAATGTGCTTCTTATGTCCAAATAAACTCCAACTCCCCAACTCCCAGCTAACCCCAATCCCAAATCTATTGTTAGTTTCCTCAGACACAGCCAGTTGTCTCCATGTGATGCCCACACCACTCAGAAGGCTCCCGGCTAGTCTATATGGCCTACATAAAGAGGAACTACAAGAGGCCCATTTGAATTCCTGGGAGATCATTTGCCTGAGGCTCACTTTTCAAATACTGATAGTGTAAAGTCACTGAATAATTTGTAGGAAAACATCGAAGAGTAGTCTTTACCTGCAATCCTGCTGAAATAATATTTTATAACATAGCTTTGTGTGTTGTGAATGAGACTCACCAACCAAAGCCCTGGAGGTGTGTCCATTGCGGATGGGTGGAGGAGGTGGATGTGCTATAGGTTGGCGGCTGGATGAGGTGGGTGGAGGGGCTCTCCCTCGGCTTGGTGGCTCAGAGTTTACAGTGGCAGCACTATGCATGCGGGACGGGGGAGGAGGAGGAGGTGGTGCGTCTCGAATCCCGTTCCGAGGTCCAGATGGAGGAATCTGGGGTGCTGTAATAAATTAACACATGCAAACTGTTTTAATAATGAGTAAGATGTGACAACATAATATAATAACAGGAATAATTATATATAGTATATATTTTACATTTACACCAGGTGGGTTGGTCAACAATTTGTGTCGGTGTGTCATGAGAACATATGTTTGTAATTAGCATCATTTCACCGTGAGCCGGTGCCCAACCGGCAGCATATGGCACACAACAATCCTAGACAGGAAGCCAATCTATCGTAGGGCACATACACTTACTCACTCACACATTCACGGCACTTTGACTGCACCAATTAACCTAACAGGCTTATCTTTGGACTATGAGAGGAAACTGGAGGGCATGCAGACTCCACAAAGAGAGGACCCAGTCTGCTCCAACTGACCACTGAACCCAAGACCTTCACTGTGATAGTGCTACCCACCCGAACCACCATCCTTAAACCATGTGTAAAAAAAAAATTAAAAAAAAATAGTCGATCTCCAAATTAATTAGTTAGAAGCACATACAGACATTAAAGTTCAATATATATTGCTCAAAAATTAGGCAAACTAAATACTAAACGTGTTAACCATGATTTTTACTATGACACAATTATTCCTATATTTGCTTCAAATTGCACTACACAGCCATGCAAGTGTAAAATATAAGCTTCAAAAGAATGCAATTACTGATAACAATAACTAACAATAAACTAATAATTAATTCCAATAATAATGCAATTTTTAATAATTCAACATAATTGTCATTATGCCTTTTCTTGTTTTTGCATCACAGCATCCTCTCTTGGAGGGCTGAAAATTATGTTATGTTGAGAACAACAAAAGCATATGCATTTACCACAATGACATTTTTAAGGCAATTTAAACGTTCATTTAAAAAAAAAAAAACAGCATTTGCAAGCTGTTAGCTTAGGTGCCATGCGACAGAACATCAGCAGCTGTATAATAAAGTGAATTTCTAAGCGGGTTCATATTTGTAACATCCTATAATACTGTCCTATTGAAAATAATGACCAGTGTCACCTTGTCGGCGCCCTGGGGGATCTCGAGCAGGTGGTGGAGGTCGGCTTCCTTGCTGGACCTGTGGCTGGGATGGTGGAGGTGGAGGTGGGGCTTGGGTCCGAGCATTTCCATTGGTTCTCCGGTGTAGTGAGTTGCGCCTCTGTGGCAGCTCAGGGGGTGGATCACCATTGGTCACTGCAGGGGGCCCTCGGTAAGGAGGTGGTGGAGGCATAGCAGAAGAACCAGCTGGTGGAGGGCGGGGTGAAGGGCTGCTTTTTGGAAAGGCATCACGTGCAGGCGAAGGAGGAGGAGGGGCTTTGTTCGCATGTGGTGGTGGGAAGGGCTTATCACGGCCAGCAGAGCGTACAGGAGGCTGTTGTGGAGTTGGGGGAGTGTTATTAGCACGGCGACTGAAAGGAGGAGGGGGAGGAGGAGCAGAGCTGTTGGCTTTTGAGGCATTGCTACTGCTGATCATTTTGGCGATGTCAGGTTGTGAGTGGCGTGGATTTGGAGTTTGCTCGGGTGGCGCAGAACGCTCTTCGTCAGCATGGTGGCTTGGAGTGCGGGGTAACCCAGGACGTGAACCAGGTGGGCGCAGTGCCGATCTGCCAGCGGTGCTCTCTGGAAAAAGAGACAATACCAGATCAACAATAATTACAAGACCTGCTTAATTGCTCCTGCTGCTTTTAAATCATCTAATTGGAAATATAATTTTCTAACAGCCCAGTTAATCCATTAACAACCACACCACAAAAGTGTAAGTATACTCCTTTCTCCTAAATAAAATATCACCTTGATGCTCTCTGGCAACCTCTCAGTTTGCTTTTTTAAATCAACAGACGTATACCTCTGCTTTTATAACGGAGACAGAATAGTGAATCAGAGACAGATAAATAGATCAAATGATGCTTAGACAGCAAAAACTATTCAACAGCCAATCCAAAACCATTGCAGGGAATAACACACACTCATTCTCATCTTGGACCAATTCAGAGTTTGGATATGCATTTTGGGAAAAGCGTGCATTGCATACAGCATGAACTGTAGTGTTTTTCTACTCCTTTTCACTCATAGTGCATAAGATTTCTAACATAAATAAAAACAGCTATTTTAAAGAAAACGAATCTATAACTGTGCCGAGAACCATGTACGATTCTAGCACTGCAAGTGCTGAGACCTGCTCATCATCATCATCGTCGTCATCTCAGTGCTTACAAGGAGCACAGAGCCAGCCAAACTCTGCTCAGCATTCAGTCTGCAAATGCTGATGTGCATGTCTTTAACAAAGCTTTCTGCACCTGCTGCCATACAAGGTGGCAGGGTAATATATTAGTTATGCAAGTTAATAACCTTAATAATAAGGACAATAAACTTTAATTGCGACTGGCCTATATGCAAAGTGCAATGTGACCCTTGGGCTATGTTCACTTTTCAGTTAATGGTGACCCAGTTTTATTTTTTCCCCTCATATGCATTCCAGGTTTTTATCTTTCATGACAGCATGAACAACATAACATATTCAATCCGAGTTCAGTAGCAATCCAGGAAACTTCCATACAGAAACACATATGCACAAATATAAATATATATATATACGTATACTTCTCTGACGTGTAACCGCAGTCTAATTAATCAGATTGGAATTGATATGACTTTCACTTTCAGTATACAGCAGGAACCCCCATCTCTTTTGAAAAGCCTTCTTGGAGTAATGCAATGTAGACTGGCTTGTGATCACAAACTTTGGATGATTACATGAAATGAGGATTTGGCATGTTAAACAGGTTAGTCAGCACAACATAACCTTCTCCTGTTGCCAGCCAGTACATTCCAACACCAACTTGGTTGTTTTTGGGTGAAATCGGCCACCTCAAATATTGAAACGCCATATACATAGATAGTTAAACACTGCGTTTGACATTCTAAATCCAGACAGATCCTTCCATCAAAAGCTCAGCCCTCTTTCACTTCCTTATACTCACTATTATATGTCTGAGTCGCCATTCACTAAACATTAACTTGAACAACACCATTTTGTTTGTTTATTTCTCAGGAGGTGTGTCGGATGGTTCAGAGTTCTTCTCCACATGCGAGTCGGTTTGTAAGCAATTGCTTGTTCAGGCTAGTGGTGATTACGGGTCACATTAAGAAAAAAGCAACCAACCTATCAAAAAATCTGATTTGGGCAGTATATCAGATTTGGGTCACTTATCAGCAGTGTAAATGTAGCCTTTCCAAAATTGCTCAAACATTAAATATTTAAAGATAAACCAGTCCGGACTTTGAAAAACACAATTCTGACAAAGGCAGCTCTGTATTTTGTGATAATTTAGTGAGCGAAAATGATAATAAATGATAAAAAAAAAACTCCCCCCCTTTTTCAGTTTCAATCCAATTTGGATATTGATACCCATATAGATTCCAAAAAAGGAGCTTATGTATATTATAATTTTTATTGTTGGTACTGTGTAGGATTGGATATAATTTGTATTTTAACATTTATCATTTTGTATTTCTTATTATCATCAATATTCTCAATAATTGAGGCTTTCTATATTTCAAAATCAAAAGAAATCACTTAACATTTGGCTTTTATTCTTCACCTATTGTAAGTAAAAACCTTAAAGTGGCTTAATGTTTTGAAGTAGTTATCTAGGAACACCTAACGTCTTTTAATTAATATTGATTATAAGTACTTACTACTGCTGAAATAAAGATGATCAGTAAAAAGATTCAAATGGGAAGCAAAAAGCAAAGTGCATTGAGTCAAGCACCTGAACGTAGGAGTCAATGAAGATATTTATTGTGTTTATATTTCATATTGCACACCATATGCAAATGAACTCATGTTCACCTATGTTCTAACCATGATAATGCACAGCTTCTCTTATTCTTACTGCTTTTATAAACTGTGACAAATATTTATTTTAAATAATATTCACTATAACATCCTGATAATGCACAGCTTCTTTTATTCTTACTGCTTTTATAAACTGTGACAAATATTTATTTTAAATAATATTCACTATAAAATTATGATAATGGACAGCCTCTCTCATTCTTATTGCTTTTATAAATCGGGGCAAGTACGTACAGTATTTAAAATAATATTTACTAAACCATTCTTTAGGGAACAGTCTGTTTATAAGATCACAATCTAAATTTTCAGAACTAGAGTTTCAGTTTCTTGCGTTGTTTATTGCAGTGGTTCAGTCAATCATATCTTAGAGCAGGAACTGTCAATCTTTACAATTAAATAATAGCTGCAGTGATGATGATGATGATGATGGTGAGCGCAACACCACTATATGCATCATACAACTGCTGTATTGCAATAATAAAGTTATAGTTACAGCCCTATGGTGGAGTAAATCCATATTTCTAAACACTGCAAAAGGCTTGATATATTGAATTTTTAGATTACACACAAAGTAGTTTATTAAAATTACTATTAGCATTAAAGATGTTTAAACGCCTTTTTCTTTAAAGGATCTTATGACAGTACCTCCGACTGGACGTAGTTTAGGCACTCCTGCGCTAAACAGGCCACCCATTGGCATTGGTCCAGAACTGCCACCAAAGCCCCCTCCACTTCCTCCTCCTCCTCCTCCTCCTCCTCCGCCTCCGCCTCCGCCTCCACCGCCACCTCCTCCAGATTCTTAGAAAATACACACACAACACAAAAAGGATCATTTATACATCAGTATATAATCTTGGCTATACAGTACGTCTTTTATTATATTATATTATTTTTATGACATACTCTCAATAATGGGTGCACTTCTGTCATTGACGACAGCTACTTTTTTCAGCCTTGCCCCTTTGCATATGTCTGTCAACAGGGCTCCTCTTCCTTTGGCTTCATCACGACTGAGTTTAGGTGGGGTGGTGTTTGCCTTTCAAGACAAAAAATTGAGACATTAAAGCATCCTATACAAATTTGTAAAGTCCTGATTTATTAATTGTGCTCAACTGAAAATGACAAAACATAACTCCTAGTGCACTAAAATTTGGTCAATGGAAAGTTTTTACTGAAAAAAGCTTGTTGTCAGACTGGATCAGAGTGCAAAGGCAAATGCAGATAGCAGAAAGACAGGGCGTTTCTTGACTACTTGTCGTGCTGGGGCACGCACAAAATGTATAGATGCATAACTGTACCCCACTGCTTGGCAATAAGTCATAGGGGCACAGTTCTGCATAAACAATAAGCATGTTAAACACCAAATGGAGTATGTGTAACACTACAGTGGGAATTACTCTTTCATGGATGGAAAAATAAAGACCATACTAACACATTTTTATAACCATATAATTGTCAGGTTATATGGTTATATGTAATGGCCAAAACGAAAAAACCAGACAAGAAACTGTCCCTGACTGAAAGGGTTAGCCACTCAAGCTTTTGGAAAGACGCTAGGGCATTATGGGAAATGCAGTGCCTGTAATGAATTTGCACAAAGTGTCCTATGGTACTGCTCAGCTATCAAGGATATAATTGACTTTTTAATCACAATTATATTTTGGGGGGACATACTCCAGTAAAATGGGTCTGATGATGCAATAGCAATCAGAGCTTAGAACAAAAAAGTAACTCACCAAGTTGGAGATTTTTTTTATCATATAATTTATATTTATGTCAATTTAGCAGACACAGTTATCCAGAGTTACTTACAATTAATACACTCTCACAATCCAAGCTATTGGATTGTACCCAACTGTGGCAGAGGTGGGATCTGAACCCTGTACCTTCTGGTTCATAGTCCAGTACCTTAACTATTAGGCCACCACAGTCCCATATCTGTCTGAGACATAACCGCATGCTGAGCTTATAGAATCTGGCATTTCTATATTTGTTGGTCAATGAGCCTATTTCCTATGGCATTTATGATAAAAGCAAGTATTTCACAAGAGAGTAAACAACTGAGTAGTACAAAACCTGAAATGAAGTGGGTTGCAAGAAGTTATTGAAGGGGCACAGCTGTATTGGTGTACCGAAACAAGCAGACATCAATTCTGTGAGAAAGGCTGGTACATGTTACCCTGTGAGTCCTAAATTTAAGCTTTATTTGTTAGCAATCACAGGGGCAATTTAGATCTCATTATGAATAAAAAAACATGTGATGTTAAAAGGAGGTTGTAATCTGGATTAAGTTCAAAAGCAGCACCCTGAAAGTTTTTGATGAGCAAAGATGGACAGGGTATGAGAATCTCCAATTTATTGAATTGTGTAAAAACACTGGACCTCAAAGAAAGATTTATAGGGATATGCAGATTTCCCCCTCAACAGGGTATTCTATCATTAATCAATTGGGAGGAATTTCAGTGCGTAAAGGCCAAAGGTGCAAGCTTAAGCTGAACCTTCCTGATCTTCAATCCTTTAGGTGGCCCTGCATAAAGAACCTCCATTCATCAATAGCTAATATAACCACATGAGCAAGGGCATATTTTTGAAAACCTTTGTCAAATAAAAAGTTAGTTGAAATAAAGAGTTAAATTCACAAAATGCCACTTAAAATGTTACTGTGCAGAAAAGAAGCCTCATGTTAAACATGTCTAAGAAGTAGTGTCGTCTTCTCTGGGCTTTAAGACATTTACACTTCTGTGAAGGTAGCATTAATGCAGGAAAGTATTGAAAGCAACATACACTGTCTTCAATAAATCAACCTTTCCAGTGACATCCATGCATTTTTCAACAAGTCAATGCAAAACCACATGCTGCACATATTACAAAGGCATGGCTGTGGGAAGAATGGGACAAAAATAACACCTAAAAAAATGTATCACTTCGTATCCCCCTCTGTGCCAAAACATACTGTTCCAACTTTGCAGGCTTAAAATGCGGGAATAGATGTTTATTAACAAATGAAATTAAGTTGGGCACACAAAGTATGAAATATCTCAGGTTCACGCTGTCTGGAATAAAATAAAAGGTGAAGTAAATGTAAGGAACACCATGTATTTTTATATGCATTTTGCATTCTGTCCCAACTTTTTTATTTATTTGGGGTATCTCTACTTCATATAAAAAGATTTTGAAATGTTTATAATAATTAATATTATTATCAGAATGGAATGGTACCTTAATTAAGCAATAATACTGTATACATAAGGAGTGCTATAACAATTGAAAATACTGTACTGTGATCAAAGATCAGTACAATGCCAATATCTCACTGACGAACTTTGAGTGTACTATTGAGATTATATCACATCTCCGTTATCACTATTTATTGAAAGAGTTTAAGATAAAGATGACAAGAACTATTTTGTTTATCAACCTTTCATGGGGTGAAATATCTATCGGGCACCTGGCTGCTAAAACAACATCACCCTCAAAAACGGTTTGTTAAATAGGTTGATAACATTGATCAAAAACAATGGGTCTGTTTTATAAAGCAGGTTCTGACTATTCTACAAACAAAAGAAAGTTTGAGTGATATCCCAGTGTTAATGAAAGTCTAAAACCCCGTTATTATATCAGTTTCTAGACTAGTGACTGTAAATTTGGAGGATGAAGCTATTAATGTTAATGATAAAAAAAAAAAGAAAAACCGCAGGTGATAGAACAACAAAGCTGTTGATGCTCTATAACTTTACCTTTATATTTCTGACCGATCAATAACAACTACAAAGTTTGTTTTTGTTGATAGTATTAAAACTGACTTCAATGTCACTGCTCTCCAGTCAAGCAATGAAAACATTAAAAGCTCAGGACGTTTGATTTACTGTTTCTCTGCTATTCCATCACTTCAAAATCCTTGTTTGTTAGGGTGACCATTCATAAGGGTGACCATTAACATCTTCCAAATGTAACTCAAAAGTCAACAGATTTTTATAAAACTGGATTTTATTATAATTGTAATTCATGTCGGCAGCCTTGTACTTACTATAATTGTAATTTGTAATGGCTGGTGTCATTTCCAGGTTATTTGTGTATGTGATGGAGTCCTACTTGAAGAGCTAAGGTCAGAGTGTCATTACCGCACACTGCAGAGCCTCCTACAACAACTCTCAGCCAATCAACTGGCAGGGCTGGAACTGATTGCGATATAATATCACATTATCTGCTGTGCCATGCCACAAAAAGTCACATTCCTGTGTCCGGCTACTACAGCCTTGGTGACCAATCCTATCACTGAAGGCATTAATTGGGATTTTTTTTGGAAATGGCAAATCACAATCACGCAATATTTCTAGTCAATGCCAGTCAATGCAGGCGTGTGCATTTTGAGCAGCAGAAGATTTACCACTGAAGTGCCAGCTTGTGAAATCATTTCACTATATCTCCAGAGGTATCATTTATTACGTGCCATGTAAAAAAAACAAAAAAACAACCACAACACACAAAACTCTAGCAATCTGAATCATTCACAAACTGACTTCCAGCATCGTTACTTATTTAACAGAAAAGCTGTATGTTAAATTGAACAAGCTGCAGCTTACCTGGCTGAAGGCAGGGGGAGGGGGAGGTCCAGGAGGAGGTGGGGGAGGAGGGATGGGCATGTTGAACTTTCTACAAGAGCGCCAGCTGTACACTCAATCCCAGCAGTTTTCTGTCACAAAAGCTCTGCAAAAAAAAAAAAAAAAAAAAATACATTAAAAGTACATGGCCATTAATGCTACAGAATGTTTGTCTTGGCAGCTTGTAAATACCACAGCTAACATTTAATTTGTTG
This sequence comes from Parotocinclus spilosoma, assembly GCA_033117975.1. Taxonomy (NCBI): domain Eukaryota; kingdom Metazoa; phylum Chordata; class Actinopteri; order Siluriformes; family Loricariidae; genus Parotocinclus; species Parotocinclus spilosoma. The sequence continues at coordinate 8,097,536 of JAVSBV010000002.1, read as the reverse complement.
AACTGCTTAGTTATTTGTACCTGTAAACCAATGGATGCAAAAATATCACTGGCTTTAGCACCGACTGCCAAATCAGTTTGCCGTGCCTCAAACGCAAATAAGGAAAACACTTCTTCACTGTGAAGGTTATTTCCTCCTTTATACTGACCAGCACTGTCTGTACTACAGCTCCCAAAACCAGTCTTGCTGCCGGCTGAATGAAGGTGCAGCTTAGACGTTCCACTCCATATTCCTTTACCTACACCCTAAACGTTCGCAGCATGTTCTATATGAGCAACTACCCCCTTCACTTAAACATGACAGATAAACAGAGATAGAGAATGATACAATGCTTAGTCAGTTCCACGTGGAATGTTGTTAAGCAGGAATACCAGCAGCCTGTGAGGCTTGAAACAAGAAAGAATGGCTCTTGAGATCAAACCAATCATATATTCTACATATAGAACCGGACATATACATGTTAATGTATGTCATGTACTTGCTTTCCTTTTGATGCGATTTACCACTAGGAACAAGTAGGTATGCACTTGATTTGCCAAAAATAGCAAAAACTTTCTATTTTGTTTTGTGTAAAAAAATTATTTATATCAAGTTGACAAGAGGCCAGATGGAACCTCCTTTCTCCACTTTATTGAGTCTCATCAAAATCTCATAAAAGCTATGCTGGGAATAATAATTTCAACTGAAACCCTTTAGATATATCACTTAAACCTATTATTGTAGGTTTATTTTATTTATTTGGTGTAGTTTGTGCAGATCTTTCTACTAATTATTTCTATTTGGTTGTATTGAGTTTGAATGGCTGCTTATATAAAGTTTAAAACCAATAAACAAAGCTGATTAACAATGCAAATGATCAACTACCTTGACTCCATCCAAGATTATTTTCACATACTATGAACTAATGCAGTATACTATGACAATTCGTTGTAACTATCAAGTTATTCTCAGGGGTGTATTTGCACATCTGTTTCTATATAACGTAGCGTTAAAGCACATTTAACATACAGCACACATGGAACTACAAATAAAGGGCAAGTGTTGTACTTCTGAGGTATACAGAGATGCCCTGACCCAGTCCCCTGGTCCTTCTCAAATGCTTTGCTCACACTGTGCCCAGTTACCTTGCACCACACTACTGAGCCCACCTCTTCAAGCAGCATGATAAAGAGCGATCAGACTACTCAAACAAATCGCACTCTGGTGATCAGACGATCTAGGTCCAGATCTCTCCATTTCTCCCACCCCTAACACATCAACGATGAGAACCAACTGATCGCTTACCATCTAACATATACCTTCTAATATGTTCCAGACCTAGACATGTACAATTTTAAATTGAGATGTAAAAAATGTAATTCAAATATAAGTAGTCATGTTCTACACATAATAGAAGCACCTCTTTCTTACTGTTGTTGTGTATATCATCATGGTCTCTGACTGAGTGTCAAACCAAAGACAACAAACGTTAATGAGCATGTAACAACACTAAAGCAAGTACAACAGAGAACATGTTAAGGAATCTTAGGCTGCTGGATGACACTGTAATTCCATAATACGAACGAACAACGAAACGGCTCAAAAAACCAAATCAGAACAACTTTCAGAAGGCTGGGCGTCAAACTGCAAGGAAAGAATAGCTACGTGTTAGGAAAATGAATCCCGCACCTGATCAGGTTAAGAATGACAGCTACAGGATTCAAGTTATGCAATAACAACGATCACCTGGTACGTCAAATAAATCCTGTGGAAAACATTAAATAAGGTTTACTCACAGGTCGAGTAGAATAGAGACTGCATCAGTTCTAAGCACATTTGTTTTTAAAAGAAAGTTGTACAGTACCTGCACCTTTAGCTCTGTTAGAAGGTAAGAAGTCAGTCATGGAGGTTCCTTACCTGTGCCAGTACGGAGCGTTTCGTCTCTATAACAGCATCGAAACAAACAAGTTTCGAATCCAGTGTTCCGTGGTTCTATCAAATCAAAGCTGGTAATTTAGTACCCAGTGTTAACTGACCGAAGACAGCTTCATGATATCCACTTGTCAGCCGAACGCAACACTGTCTACAATACTAATTAGACAAGCCTTTTACTTCAGTAGAACTAAAACACAAAACCAGTCAGAGACAAAGCTCACAAACATAGTCAAATCTCTCGTTTTACTTTCAGATCGAATTAAAAACTGTTCCAATGTTTCTTCAGGGATACAGCGAAGCCAGTTCGAAGAAACACGGAAGTCTAGAAAGCCTACAAAATGGTGGCAGTTGGCCGAATGCCTCCGATAAAAGCCGAAAGCAATTTGTAGCTTCAGCCTCCGAAAAGCTGCTAAGCTGCTGTTCAGTATGCAATAAAGCATTAGCAAGAGCAAACCAACAATTAGTTTTAAACAACCTTTTCTCAACAGGTGGGTGAATAAAGTGAAAAATGTGTTGAGTATCCCATTAAACAGGCAACGGCTGTAAAACAGTTTGATGCCAGTGAATACTCACTGTATTTAAAAAGTACAGTAGTTTTAAATAATTCTAACACACAGGGAGAAAACCTCATCTTTTATACTTTGCGGACAAACAACAGGGACTTATGATAGAAGAAATATGATTATACAGAAGATTACATTAAGTTTGGTGGACCAGTGATGATTTGATCAGGTGCTGTGAACCTTGTTATTGTTTGTTTATTTGGCTACTTTAACGTCGCTATCAGCATCAGTAGCCATCTCAGCGACACACACAAGATTATATGCATACACAAACTCATCTCAAGACTAGTCATATATATACACACTCAACTAATCACGCGCATGTCTTTGGACTGTGGGAGGAAACCGGAGTACCCGGAGTAAACCCATACAGATACGAGGATGACATGCAGACCACCGTGCTGCCCGTGAACCTTGTTATAATACACGAATTTATGGAATCAACTCAGGTCACTCGAGTCAGACCCAAGTCACAAAATGAAGAACCTAAGACTTTCTTGAATAACACTGGACTTAAAACTTGACTTAGAACTGAGATAGACACAAAATGACTAGATTTTTTTTACATGAAATATTTGTATTTTTATGTAGTCAGAAGATTTTTAAATGTTTGTTAAAACATGATTGAGTGATTTTTGTTTCAACACGCTTAAACATGACAGTTAGTGTGTGGAAAACCAGCAACCGCAAACTTACAAATAAACTTGAAACATCAAAGCAGTTATTTCAAAGCTGTTTTTTATATTACAAAACATATTTCTTCATATGTCTTTACCTTAGGCAGAACTGACTGACTACAGTAATTTCTAATGATCTGAGAATTTTGCCCAGCTCATATCTTTGCAGCATATCAGATAAGTAATCTGGTCCCATACCATTAAGAGATTTATAAACAAGTAACAGTACCTTAAAGTCTATTCAGGTGTCAGTGTAATAGTTTAAGAATGGGAGTGATATGTTCTCTTCTTTTACTCGTAATAAGGTCTCTAGCAGCTGCATTTTGAATTATACTGCTCACAAACATTAGGGGATACTTTAAAATAAAATATCTAAATAAATATCTCCTATTTTTTTATGAGAAGTGTAGCTGAAGCTGTTTAGTTTTATTTTTCAGAAGTTCAGTTAAAAACAAAATTATACATTAGTTTGAATTTAATTAATTAATTAATTGTTAATACAAGGTGCATTATGTGCATTTAAAAATGTGTTCATTGCCTGGTGCAGAAATTGTCACTGTACCTTTAAAATGATCCTCCAAAAATAAAACTCCATATTTTTTTTCCAAAGAAAATTCATTCACTCCATGCTTGACGGTGGCGGTGGTGTTCTTATGGACATATTCAGCATTTCTCTTCCTCCAAACACAGAAAGGTGAATTTATGCTAAAGAGCTTGATTGAAGTCTCATTTGACCACAGCACCTTTTCCCAAGCAATATCTGAATAATTCAGGTGTTTATTGGTAAACCTCAGACTGGCACTGTAGGATTTTACTCCATTATGGTGCACAGTTACCAATGGTTTTCTTGGTGACTGTGGTCCCAGCTGCCTTGAGATCATTAACAATCTGTTCCTATGTAGTTGTAGTCTGATCCCTCACCTTTCTCATGATTGTTGATATTCCACGAGGTGAGATCTTGCATGGAGCCCCAGACCGAGGTTCATTGATGGTCATATTGCGTTTCTTTAATTTTCATACAGTTGCACCAGCTGTTGTCTCCTTTTCACCAACTTCGTGCTTATGGTTGTGTAGCCCATTCCAGCTTTGTTCAGGTCTACAGTCTTGTCCCTGACATCCTTAGACAGCTCTGTGGTCTTGCCCATGGTGGAGAGGTTAAAGTCTGATTGATTGATTGAGTCTACTGAACGTTGTCTTTTAAACAGGTGGCAAGTTGAAATTAGGAGGATCTAGAAGGATCTAACTGTGGGAGCCAGAAGTCTGAATGGTTGGTAGGGGATCAAATACTTATTTCACTCAATGAAATGCAAATCAACTTATATATTTATATATTTAGATTTATATTATCTTTTCAATATTGTATTTCTCACTATTAAAATAAATCTACCATTAAACCTATAGACTGTTCATTTGTTTGTCAGTGGGCAAACTTGCAAAAAAAGAGATAAAATAATTATTTTCTCCACAGTGTATGCAAATATAAATAAAATATGTAAATAATAACTGTGGTGGCAGATGAGTACAATAAGCTGTCCCTGCTTCTTCTGAGTAGACTATACAGCTGATTCAAACAATGTCCACATATGGGTTGTGTACTTGAGAAACTGGACAATTCGTGTAGGTATAATGCAAGAGGTGGCAGCAGAGTATGTTTGATGTAAAAAAAATTGTAGTTTATAAAAAAAATAAGAATGACAATGGGTATATTAATAGTGTTTACTTGAAACAACGTTTAAAACTATTACATTGAATGTTTTCCCCAAATGAATAATACATCAATGCTAAGTTTGGTATAAAACAAAGTATAGGATCAAGATAAATATTTTACTGAACAGTTGCAACCTTCAAATAGGATTTACAAAGTTATATTAAGATTATAATTATTATACATCTCAAAATACAAATCACAATATTAATTAGGCCCCACTGATTCAACACTTGTAGCAGTTTCTGAAATTAATTAGTGCAAAAATGAATAATGTTAAAACATCTACATACATGTCAAAAAAAGTGCTGTATAACTATTTCCTTCAGATAGGCCTTACATTAAATATTTACATATGAATAGTAGAACTGGTGCATGATTGCAAATCCATATTAAACCACTAGTGACATTTGTAATATTATTTAGCACATTTATTCTCATTGCGCATCACACTAGTGATAGTAGTTTTAACTTTGACCCTTTTAAACTGTGTTTTGGCACTTCAAGTTCCATGCCTGATCCAAAAGATTCCAAGTCTTTCATAATTTTCACACTGCCATTTGAACTGTTTCTATTCCAAGGTTTGTTCATGTCATATTTGACTTGCTTATTTCGTCCACCATTTGACATGTTCACGTTGGCTAGTGGAAATTCAGTGTCAACATCTCGGTTGGGGCCACTCATATCAATTTCAGGGAAGTGCAGATTCATGCCAGAAGAATACATTCCTTCTCTGTTATCTGGACTTTTAGCCAAAGTACTTGAAAGTCCAAAGTTAGGCATTTTAACTTTTCCAGAGGAAGCATAATTATCTTCTGGTTCCAGTACATTTGGCACTTTAATTCTACCTGCAGGAATTTCTGCATTAAACCCTGGGCGTACACCTCTGATGGTAAAGTTAGGTGAATCTACATTTCTCATTGGCGCTGATATACCAATTTCAGGAGTTGTATATTTGAAATTTGACATTTCTGAATCAGGAATTGCTAATGGCATCTTTAATTTGTTGGAAGACCTCATGTTCATCTCATCTATCTCAGGTGCCTTCACTTTTGGAGCTGACAGCCCTATATCGGGGATCTTTAGTCTAGGTTTGTTTAACTTGCCTGAAGATAAACCAATTTCTGGAAGTGTCGCATCCATTTTGGAGGATGAGAATGTCAAATCTGGCCTGTCTAAATCCCCTTTAAAATCAGTGTCTGGTCCTGTAAAACCTGGAAGGCTAACTTTTGGTGTTTTCAATTTCGGCATTTTGATTTTCCCTGTGGGGCCATCAAAGTTAGTGTCAGTGGATTTCATGTTTACATTTGGCATTTTCAGATTCATGTCTGGAAGTGTCTCACCTTTAAAATCAGCTCTAGGTCGATTAATGTCAAGGTCAGGAACAGTAACATTTGAATCAAATTTAGAAGAGGACAAGTTCAAATCTGGCCCTTTCAAATCTACATCAACATCTGGTCCATTTAAACCTGGTAGGCTCACTTTTGGCATTTTGAATTTGGGCATTTTGAGTTTTCCAGAAGGCCCTCCAGTGTTAATATCAGGAGATGTTAGGTCCAAGTTTGGCCCTTTCAAATCTGCTTGAGGGAAAGACAACCTCATGTCTGGGGAATCTATCCCTCCCTTAAATGTAGGGACTTTGAGATCTGGCCCTTTAGGCGTTTTTAGATTTCCAAAGGGAGCAAAGTCAAATGCAGGTGCCCTAATATCAAGCTTTGGTTCTTTAAGAGTTGGTGTTTTAATATTTCCTGATGAAACATTCCCATTAAATTGTGGTCCTGTGAAGTTTGGTGAATTTATCTCTCCTTTAATATTAGGAAGCGAGAGATCAGTCTCAGGTGTCTTTACTTTGGGTCTCGAGAGTCCAAAAGTAGGCATTTTAATCTTGGGCATTTTTGTTTTACCTGATGGCAGATTCATGTCTGGAAGTGTCACACCTTTAACATTAGCGCTGATACCATTATTGTCAATGTTTGGACCACTAACATCTGCATCAAATGTAGGAGAGGACAAATTCAAACCAGGTCCTTTCAAATCTCCCTTAACATCAACATCTGGTCCTTTGAAACCTGGAATGCTAACCTTTGATGTTTTCAATTTAGGCATTTTTAGTTTTCCAGATGGTCCATCAATATCAAAATCAGGAGATGTTAGGTCTAAGTTCTGTCCTCTTAGGTCTGTTTTAGGGAAAGATAGACTCATGTCTGGTGAATCTAACCCCCCCTTTATTTTAGGGACTTTGATATCTGGCCATTTAGGCATTTTTAATTTTCCACCAGGCGCATCAAAGTCAAATTCAGGTGCCCTGGTATCAAGCTTTGGTTCTTTAAGAGTTGGTACTTTAACATTTCCTGTTGGGACATCTACATTTAAATGTGGACCTGTGAGGTGTGGTGAATTTATCTCTCCTCTGATTTTAGGAAGTGAGAGATCCCCCTCTGGTGTCTTTACTTTGGGTCCTGTGAGTCCAAAACCAGGCATCTTAAACTTGGGCATTTTTGGTTTTCCTGATGGGAGGTTCATCTCTGGAAGTTTCACACCTTTAATGTTAGCATTTGGTCCATCAATGTCAATGTTTTGACTACTAACATCTGCATCAAATGTAGGAGGAGACCAGTTCAAATCTGGTTCTTTCACATCTCCTTTAACATCAACATGTGGTCCTTTGAAACCTGGAATGCTAAACTTTGGTGTTTTCAATTTGGGCATTTTGAGTTTTCCAGAGGGTCCATCAATGTCCAGATCAGGAGAGTTTAGATCTATGTTTGGTCCTTTCAAATCTGTTTTAGGTAAAGACAAACTCATATCTGGTGAATCTAACCCTCCCTTTAGTTTAGGGACTTTGATATCTGGCCATTTAGGCATTTTTAGTTTTCCATCAGGGCCATCAATGTCATAATCAGGTGTCCTGACATCAAGCTTTGGCCCTTTAACAGTTGGTGTTTTAATATTTCCAGATGGAATGTCTACATTGAATTGCGGCCCTGTAAGGTTTGGTGTATTTATCTCACCCTCCGGTGCATTTACTTTAGGTCCGGAAAGCCCAAAATCAGGCATCTTAAACTTCGGCATCTTTGATTTACCTGATGGCAAATTCACGCCAGGAAGTGTCACACCTTTCGCATCAACTTTGGGTCCATCAATGTTAATGTTAGGACCACTTAAATCTGCATCTAATGTAGGAGAGGACAAATTCAAGTCTGGCCCTTTCAAATCTTCTTTAACGTCAATGTCTGGTCCTTTGAAACCTGGAATGCTAAATTTTGGTGCTTTCAACTTAGGCATCTTGAGTTTTCCAGATGGTCCATCAATATCAATATTAGGAGATGTTAGGTCTAAGTTTGGTCCTTTCAAGTCTGATTTAGGGAGAGATAAACTCATGTCTGGTGAATCTAGCCCTCCCTTTATTTTAGGGACTTTGAGATCTGGCCATTTAGGCATTTTCAGTTTTCCTTCTGGACCATCAATGTCAAACTCAGATGCGCTGATATCAAGATTTGGTCCTTTTAGAGTTGGTACTTTAACATTTCCTGATGGAACGTCCACATTCAACTGTGGACCTGTTAGGTGTGGTGAATTTATCTCTCCTTTCATTTTAGGCGTTGAGAAATCACCCTCTGGTGTCTTTACTTTGGGTCCTGAGAGTCCAAAGTCAGGCATCTTAAACTTGGGCATCTTTGATTTACTCGATGGCAGATTTATGGCTGGAAGTGTCACACCTTTAACATTAGCATTGGGACCATTAATGTCAATGTTAGGACCACTAACATCTGCATCAAATGTAGGAGAGGACAAATTCATGTCTGGTCCTTTCAAACCTCCTTTAACATCAATGTCATTTTTTTTAAAACCTGGAATGCTAAATTTTGGTGTTTTAAATTTAGGCATTTTGAATGTTCCTGAAGGCCCTCCAATGTCAATATTAGGGGATTTCATATCTACATTTGGCGCTTTCAAATCTGCTTTAGGAAAAGACCAAGTCATGTCTGGTGAATCTATGCCTCCCTTAATATTAGGGACTTTGAGATCTGGCCATTTAGGCATTTTTAATTTTCCATCAGGAGCGTCAATGTCAAACTGAGGTGTCGTGATATCAAGCTCTGGTTCTTTAAGAGTTGATACTTTAATATTTTCTGTTGGAATTCCTACATTTAACCCTGGACCTGTAAGGTTTGGTGAATTTATCTCTCCTTTCATTTTAGGAAGTGAAAGATCCATTTCTGGTGTCTTTACTTTGGGTCCTGTGAGTCCAAAACTAGGCATTTTAAGTTTGGGCATTTTTGTTTTTCCTGATGGCAGATTCATGTCTGGAAGTTTCACACCTTTAGCATCAACTTTGGGTCCATCAATGTCCATGTTAGGACCACTAACATCTGCATCAAATGTAGGAGGAGACCAGTTTAAATCTGGTCCTTTCAAATCTCCTTTAACATCAATGTCTGTTCCTTTGAAACCTGGAATGCTAAACTTTGGTGTTTTCATTTTCGGCATTTTGAGTTTTCCGGAGGGTCCATCAATGTCCAGATCAGGAGAGTTTAGATCTATGTTTGGTCCTTTCAAATCTGTTTTAGGTAAAGACAAACTCATATCTGGTGAATCTAACCCTCCCTTTAGTTTAGGGACTTTGATATCTGGCCATTTAGGCATTTTTAGTTTTCCATCAGGGCCATCAATGTCATAATCAGGTGTCCTGACATCAAGCTTTGGCCCTTTAACAGTTGGTGTTTTAATATTTCCAGATGGAATGTCTACATTGAATTGCGGCCCTGTAAGGTTTGGTGTATTTATCTCACCCTCCGGTGCATTTACTTTAGGTCCGGAAAGCCCAAAATCAGGCATCTTAAACTTCGGCATCTTTGATTTACCTGATGGCAAATTCACGCCAGGAAGTGTCACACCTTTCGCATCAACTTTGGGTCCATCAATGTTAATGTTAGGACCACTTAAATCTGCATCTAATGTAGGAGAGGACAAATTCAAGTCTGGCCCTTTCAAATCTTCTTTAACGTCAATGTCTGGTCCTTTGAAACCTGGAATGCTAAATTTTGGTGCTTTCAACTTAGGCATCTTGAGTTTTCCAGATGGTCCATCAATATCAATATTAGGAGATGTTAGGTCTAAGTTTGGTCCTTTCAAGTCTGATTTAGGGAGAGATAAACTCATGTCTGGTGAATCTAGCCCTCCCTTTATTTTAGGGACTTTGAGATCTGGCCATTTAGGCATTTTCAGTTTTCCTTCTGGACCATCAATGTCAAACTCAGATGCGCTGATATCAAGATTTGGTCCTTTTAGAGTTGGTACTTTAACATTTCCTGATGGAACGTCCACATTCAACTGTGGACCTGTTAGGTGTGGTGAATTTATCTCTCCTTTCATTTTAGGCGTTGAGAAATCACCCTCTGGTGTCTTTACTTTGGGTCCTGAGAGTCCAAAGTCAGGCATCTTAAACTTGGGCATCTTTGATTTACCTGATGGCAGATTCATGTCCGGAAGTGTAACACTGGCATTGGGTCCATCAAATGTAGGAGAGGACAAGTTCATATCTGGTCCTTTTAAATCTCCTTTAACATCAATGTCTGGTCCTTTAAAGCCAGAATGGCTAATATTTGGCATTTTTATTTTGGGCATTGTAAACTTTCCTGTAGGACCATCTATGTCAACATTGGGAGACATCATATTTAGGTGTGGCCCTTCAAAGTCAGGTTTTGGCAGGGTCAAATCAATATCTGGCAGATCATCCGAAATGCCAAACTTTGGCTTTTTTTGCATATCTGGAATTATAAGTCCTGCTTTGGGACCTTCAAGTGAATAATTGGGTCTGTTAATGTCAATTTCAGGAGGTCTAATTCCTGCACCCGCTTTGGGTAATGTTAAATCAATGTCTGGTGCATTGATCCTCCCCACAGGTATGGAGTCTTTAAAATTTGGTCCTGCAGACAAATTACCTGATTTATCTGAGGGAAATGAAATGTTCATATCATCTGTGTCTGGAATGTCTGTGTGAAATCCAAGATCAGGAACATCTAGTTGTTGTTGATCATTGACTGACCATGACGTTTTTGAGGATATTGGTTTGCATTCCACTTTTTGTAGACAAGCTGCCACATCCACTTTCTTGGGTGTAGAATCCACTGATGGAAGGATTTTGAGAGGTTCATTGCTGATGTCAGTTGTAAAATTGTCATTTGGAGAGCTGGTTTCTGTTTCTTGTGTACCTCCATGTGTGTCTTCTTTAATGAATTTCTTGACTTTGGCAGTGAAAATCCTGTTATAGGAATCCTTAAGAATCTGCAGAAATTGTAGTTAGCAGACATTATATGTTTATGTCTTAATGTATGTTTACCATGCATTAACCATAGCTACATCACTGTTTTCAAAATTTTACTTATCTTAAAGTATGCTTATACATATTGCTAACACAATCAGTTAAATGCATTTAAAACACACCTCATCTGGAGCTTTGATTCGGTAATCCAAATGTTCCAGACTTTTTGTTGCTTTCAGGCCTTGTCTTGTCAGCACCTCCACCTTGTCATTGTATGGCTCAATTAGCTTCAATATTTCAATTACTTCATTTTTTTTTAGGTCATCAAAGTGTATGGTGGCACCAATAAGTTCATCTCCTGAAACATTAAAAGCAAAAGCTTATCATGAAGTCTGAAATTCGCATACTGAAACATGATAGACTCTTAGATTTTAAAATAACTCGTCTGTCAATAGTAATACTACCCTACTACCATTTTAAATGACAAATCCACATCATTGATCATTTTCATTTACACACTAAACTTAATGTACACAAAAGAGATTTTTTTATTCTTATAAAGTGTACAGCCACAACAATGGCAAATAGATAAGTCACAAATATGACACAAAATACTTTTGAATATCCATGAACATTACACACTCAGAGACATTAAATTTAATTATTGTAATTCTAGCATATTTTTCCCATATGAAGTAAAGAAAAAAATATGGAATAACTTGATATTAAGTAAAACAAAATGGAATCACATAATTTGTAAAACAAATACCACAAGGCTGTTCGACTTGGCTATTAATGTGTGGCAAGATGTTGGGTTTTTTGAGGTAGCTGTGACTAAAAGTTGGTGCAAACAAAACAAACAAAAAATGTTTTAAAAAATAAAAAGTGAACCAAGGAATACGTGCAAAAATCAGGATAGAAACATCACAGTAATATGCCTTTAAAAAAAACCTAATGAAAAACAGATGTGTGGAGTCACGTTTTTGGCAGAACTGTAAAACATAGGCAAACCAAAACACCTAAAGCAAAGGAAACAAGATTGCAGTGGAGCTAAAAATAATTATCAAATTATTCATTTGAATCGCAAATCTGCATTGACCAAGGGGATGGTGCTTGAAGGATGATGCTTGAAGCTTTGGAGACTTTAGAAAATAGGTAATAATAGTAATTATAAAATCATTTTTTATCACATATTTGCTACAGAGCAGCGGTAAAGCTTTTCTTTTAAATTGATGTATATACAATTGAAAATTGACTAAAAATGGCCCAAAACAATGCCTTATCCTTTAAAGCTAATTTTCAGAACTAATGCTTTTGTCATTAGGCAAAATGTGTGTAGATAGATGTAATAGATGTAAGACAAAGAGAGATTGGAAAGGGGTATGATAGGTTTTTCCATAAGCACAACAAAAGTTTAAACACTATTAAAACAAACAAAGAAAAACACCTTACAGAAATACACTAATACAGTAAAACAATCGTATTCTAATATAAGAAGCTACTACCCCAAATCAGACAAAGTGGTATGGAAAATGAAAATATGGAAAGAACACAGTGCTCCTTACATGTACTTTGACTTTTATACCATTGTGCGGTGTCAATATGTTTAATGACAGGATATTTAATGTTGTGTCTGATAAACCATCGATTCCTGCAGCACATTCCAAAAACGCTGGGAGGGGATCTGAAATGGCCTTTGTCAAAGAGCACACAACCTGCATTTTATCTCCAAATAGTAAACTGATTTATAGAAACTGATTTATCTCCCCACAATACATGTTTCCATTGTGTGATGGTCCATCCTAGATGCCTCTCAGATTTAGACTCAGCCTTTCCTGGAATCTGCTCTTGTACTAAATCATGATTACAATCAGCTGTGACATAATCATCTAATCATTATTTAGTTTTTGGTATTTCATAACCAACTTTTAATTGCCTTGTCCCAACTTTTTTTGGAATTTGTTGCAGGCCTGATATTCAGGAATGGATGTTTATTAATAAATAAAATGAAGTTGACCATAAAAACATGAAATATCTCAGGTTCATACAGTCCGTAGCGAAATAAAAGTCAAAGGAAAAGTATTTTCCATACTGACTTTTAATACACTTATTTACTTATTTAATACACTTAAATACCCATATTTATCATGACTGTAATTGCCTCAGTATCTTGGACATACTACAGTATCTGTGCTTACCTTTGTGTAATCCTTGGCTAGCTGTTAAATCGGAGTTGATTCGGGAGACCAGCACGCCACCTTTGTCAGTATCTTCAAGTATAAGTCCCTCAGACAGGCTCCTACGGTGGCCAGGCTGAAAGGTATGCAGTAATGGAGTATGAATACATGTATATGTTTTTCATTAGCACAAGATTTGCAAAAAATTTGACAACATTTAGGATGTGGAGAAAAAACCTAAATTATTTATAACCTAAACTTTATTAGGTACACATTCGCTTCACGAATATGCTGCCCAAAAAGTTCTGTGATACAGCCATGTCAAAATACAACAGGGTTTCTGAGGAATGTTTCCAGCACCTTGTTTAATCTATGCCATGAAGACAAAAGGCAGTTCAAGTCAAAAGTGGGTCCAACCCAGTACTGACAAGTGTGTACCTAATAAAGTGGCTTGAGTGTATATTTTACACTTGTGCTGAAGTAAGAATATCTTTTGAATAAATTAAAAAAAAGTATATCCTGTATGTGATAAAGTATATAATTTAAATAACCTTACCATGATTGACAAGAGATAGTCAGGTAAAAACCTATAAAGGAGAAAGGAGATTGTGTCAAGATCTTTAGATTCTGGCGATGGACAAATTTATATTCAGTTGAAATGAAAAAAAAAAACAACGCACCACAAACTGTACAGAAGTTCTATAAATGAAATACACAATTGTGACACGGAGAGGACTGTTGACAGTTACACTCAGGGCAATATATTGTCCAGTAAGTAACCAGGTTTTAGACACACTTTGGCTACATTTTGCCTGAACACCCCAGCATGTAATGTATGAAACTGATGAACCCGCGTAACTTGACAGTATAAATTACACTATGTATAGTGCTATGTATTTGAGGAAAGGCTGTGCAAGGCATGGGCGAATACAGATTCAAGTCAATTTACAAAAAAGTGCTTTAAATAGAGTTTAGAGTGAGCAGCTGGCAGTTACTATGCCCTAATTTTTTTGTCACCAGACACCATGTCTCAATTTTTTTTTCGAAGTTTAGATTACCTTCTCACTGGCAGTGCAATGATGCAAGTGGTTATAGAGGTCGCCTCACAGCTCCAGAGAACTGTGGTTCAATCCTGACCTTGGCCAGTATGAGGTTTGCATGTTCTCCCCTTGTCTACACAGGCTTGCGCTTGGTTTCCTCTCAAATTCCAAAGACATGAATTAGATTAACTGGTTGCTCTGTGATTGTGTATGACCAGTATCAATGTAGCCTTGATCTTATTGTGAATGGCCATTGATGCTGATGCTAAGTTCCATAAACAAATAAAGCTGTTAGCTTACGCATTTTGCGTGAATCAAACAAATTCTAATATGTATTATTGCTTGCACTACTTATAATGCTAGGTCTGTGTTTGATCCTGTTCTCATTTTTCACTGTGATAATGGTATGCTGCTGTACTGTGTGAATGTATTTGTGTCCCTGAACTGGTCAATATATTCTTATTACTTAGGGGTGGACAACATTATCCACAAAAGCCTAGTTTCATTTCAACAAAGGAGCTACACCTGATTCCCCTTGTATTCTCAGCCTTGATTGGTTCACTTTTGTGGACAGTTATTAAAGTACATTTTTTTGATTATTTAACTTAATGTATTTGTGTTACTGATTTAATCATATATTGTGCCTTTTTAAGGGTTAAAGTACTACAAACAAACCACCGCCAGATGATTACGTTTTCCCATTTTTGTAAAATATTCATTTGTCTGTTTTAACCCCAATACACCTACTCAGACAAATAGGTAAAATATTTAGCTTTCAGCTATTAAAGCTATTCAGGTATATTAATTGCATAACTATTGCATTATATAATGGTTTTATTAGTGAACAAACACACACTACAAATATTGTAAATATGGCCGAATGCATGTAGACGCCCTTTCTATTTCATGATCTTTATTCATTCACACTCACTGTTAAAAAGTTTATAAAATGAGGCATACAGGCATGGGCTCTCTCTAGACAAACAGTGACAGCGGAATAGGTTTTAATGAACAACTCATTGACTCAATATGACCTTTTAATAGGTTTTCATTTTCCAACAAATCAGACTGTCACCTTTCTGACTTTTAAAACAAAGTTCATAACAACAGTTTGCCAGCTTTGATGACAAACTTTAATGGCTGGCTTATACATAATATATATAATATACATGATTTTAATTCTATCAGACATTTTTGAGTTGAATTAGAATGCCAACAGTGAGATAAAGCTTCTTGTCCAACATCACTGTTTGACCTCACAGTCATGTTCCAAAATCTAGTGGAAGGTCTTAAGTAAACGCTGTCATAGTCGCAAGGGGGGGGGGGCAATCTTCATAACAAATATACATGTATCAGGATGTCCACAAAACTTTGGTAAATTCTAAAACTTAAAAATAGCATAAAAAGTAGACATGCAAGAGGAAATAATAAAAAAGTATGACAAATGATTAATTGTTAATTATTTAATATAAGCACATTAAACAACAATAATTGGATGAATGCTGACGAGCAGTGTAATGTAACTTAATACAGTCAAATAAAACACATTTAATCACAACAGAGACTGGAGCATGTTGAAAGCTCTCAGATTTAAAGGTGAGAAACATTTTAAATCTCTTAAATCCTCCTTCTTACTCATCAAATAGGTATGATCGTTTGAGTCGAAACCCTAAAGTATTTATTCCTTGTTTTGAAACAGGTTTGACCAGAACAACTTTACTTAACCACACCCTCTTGCTGAATAGCATGCACTTGAAAATACACTGCTAATGTGTGCTTCTGTGATGCTTTATTAATTTGCAAATTGGAAATGGAAATAAAAACTCTACAAAAAATTAACCTTATTTAGATATCTGTGTTATATATATTTATACAATTTGGGTTGGTTTTATGCGCAAGTTGTGGTGTTATTTATGTTTAAAATGATAAAGAAATTATATACATTTTACAAGGTTCCTTTTTGGTTTCACATTCAAAACACAAGCAAAGGAGAATGTTAATCAGTGCCTGGTCTTTATTACTGACTCCTCCAAATCATTTTTCACTACAATATTTGAGAAACTTTGTTCCAGTTATTTCTGTTTTTTAACATTTAATCTTTTAAAATATCACAATGTGAGTATTATACATTTTAAAAAGTGGACAAATAAAGCAGAGCCCTACCTGGCCTTGTATGAAGACCGTGTTGAACCTCAAGATCCCTCAGTCCGAATCTGGAAACGTTAACCTGCCATGCTGATGAGTAATGTCACGTCAGATACTGAAATAACACTATGTTTACCTCTGTTATCCTCTCACTGTTTATAGGTGACCTCTTTAAGGAAGCATACTGCAAGAGCCATCAAACTGGTTTAAGCTCCACCTTACCACCCTGGACATACAAATTCCTATTCCAAAACAGTATGACAACCAACATCCACAAAAAAACGACATAAGAACACATTTAAATGCAAATGTTTCCACACCTTCCACACCTTTATCCTCCTGTGTGACTCAGATTTGAAACACCCATTCTTTTCACTTACGCAGCATAGATGAAATGGGCGGAGATAGATACTTAATAGTCGACCCACCTTCTGGCAAGTGGATGATTGTGTACTTTGTGTGGCTTATATATAATAATATAACAATTCTCTAGACAGGTGTGTTAAATATAAGCTCTACCTCATAGTTATTAAATAGTCAGGCCAGAGGTATAGCCGTCATTATTATGTAATCAATAAGAATAGTTTTACAGTTTGTTTTTGTTTTTTACAAAGTAAAATTGGAACTTGAAACTCAGCCACTAATACACTAGTTTCTTAATTGTCTCCATATTAGCTATCCTGTTTTGGAGAAAAATGGAGATTAATGGTGAAGCAAAAGAGTAAAGTCTCTGTTCAGGCTGTTAGTTTGCGGGACTGTGGTAGCCTAGTGGTTAAGGTACTGGACTCTGGACCAGAAGGTCCAGGGTTCAAATGCCAAGCTACCATGTAAATATAATTAAAGAGTAAGAGAAATTGACAGATGCGTCTCAGATGAGATCAGGGCCATGTTGGTTGACTATTATGTTTTATGCAGGGTAACCAGAGTTCAGGACAACTTGCTTTTGTACCGGTAGCCATGTTGTTTCAGTAATATCACTTTTTAAGATAGCTTCCTGTAACCAATCATATTCTCATTTTGAAAAATTTGAAGAAATGGAAGATGCCAAGACACTGTTAGTCGATACCAGATTACCAAATAAGCTAAATATACTGCCTTTCAGATAACTTTTCCCCATATCTCCATGCATTTTTAACAAGATAATATGAAACCACATGCTGCACATATGTCAAAGACATGGCATTGGTAGAAGGCAGTCCAGGTACTGGCCTGGCTGCAGTACTGACTTGTCCCCAACAGACAAAGTTTGGAGAATTTTGAACGGAAAAATGTAACTTCAACAAGAACCCCATTTCTTCCCCACACCTTTAGATGTGTTTCTAGGAAGAGTGAGACAAAATAACACCTAATACATTTCATTGCTGAATATCATTGGTGCCAGAACATCTTGTTTGATAAGGAACAGAAAAGAGAAGGAACATTAAACAGTGTTTTATTAAAAACATTTAAAAAATGTTTTACCTAGCTTTTTTGGAAAGTGTTGTAGGCTTGGAATGCAGGAATGGATGTATTTAAACAAATAAAATGAATCCAGATGAACAGCATTACAAGATGCCATTTGAGTGAAAGCATCCATTTGAGAGGATTTTAGAGTTAGTTAACATGTGTTGTAACCCAATTGTTATACCCATAATTTATTGTTCTACACCTCTTACAATATTTTCCTTTTCTAATGCCATCTGAGCACTTATAAATACCATAATGATGTTTTGGGTTGCTGTCTTAGCATAGGGAACTCATTTTAGCATCATAATCATCTGTGACATTGGCTTCCAAGATTAGAAGACTTTTAGTAGAATCAATTAATTATTCACTTTTATTATCTACATTTTATGTGAAGACCATACAAGTACTTAATATTTGTAAATAAGATACAGTACTGTTCAAAAGTCAGCCACTATTAGATTTGTGTATTTAGCAGTAATATATTTACTATATATAAGAAGATCGACAATCGAACCCAAACATTTCAAATAATACCGGGAATCATACTTCATAATACCGTTTTCCACTGCTCTTAAATCCAACGTTGTGGGTTTAATATTCCTAGCTTTTCCTTCTACCAAAAAGACCATTCCTGATCAAGCATCTGACTGTTAAATGGTCAAGGGCAGCCCATATGCTGCTATTGCTCAAATGTAAGGGGAGGACACACTCAATACTTGCCACCGTAGCCCATATAATAACAGAGTTACAGATGGACTCAAGTAATCT
>JAVSBV010000002.1:8052746-8078736 GCA_033117975.1 Parotocinclus spilosoma | reverse complement strand
TCGGACACACTACATGCTCTCGCCTACTGCTTTCGCGTACTGTATAGTATGGAAGTATGCGATTTCGGACGCAGCCATGCAGTTATGTTCCAGGCAGATGATTGCAGGTGTGCACTCATTAGACACTGAGTCTTGCCGCAAGAAGGCAACGATCTTTCACCATGATTTATAGTAGCCAAAAGTAGCATCTGAGAGACTTTTTATAGACAGTGGGTGAAGCGCTTTGACATCGACTTGCAAGACCCAGTGTCTAATCAGACCACACCTGTAAACATTTAGGTATCTGCCTGAGACATAACTGCATAATGAGTTTTGCAGCAATCTGACATGTATATCTGGGTGCTTTATTTTTCTGTTGTTTTAGTTTATATCTTTTAGTTTATGTAAAGTGTTAATGAGTACTTACCGTGCTATTAGTATATTGGGTGGTACTGAATCTTCAGAAACAGATAGTTTTATGCAAACTTTCAGGATGATTTTGCGATTGGAACACAACAATGCATTTTAGCTAAAACTTACATTTATTAGTGACATGCCCCCAAAGTGGCCAACTGCCAGCAGAGTCAGCAGTTTGCGTTGCTGCCTTGTGTACAGAAAAGTATGTGGCAGAATGTTTTACTTTTCAGCCACATTCAGTTAAATCATTCTAATAACTAGCTTTCTCCAGGGTTTTGAAATGTCCATGCACAAACAAGTGGAACCTAACAATCAAGGGCATATATTTGCATATGGACAGTATGGATATGTCTGCACAATTACTTTGGGAGATAGAATTGTTCCTATGATTGGTGCACATTCGTTTGCATCGTCTTTTCAGAAAGGTCATGTTAGTTCATACTGATTCAGGCATGGTAGAATTTGACAAGCTGGATGGAAGCTTGATGGAAGGCTTAGTTTACCCGTCAGAGCTCTGAATACAAAACATCATTCAAGGAATATTCAATTTGTTTCTGCCATTCGACCACTTGCAACTGTAGAATTATACTGCCAGACAGAACTGTGATACTATACTGGATGGCTGAATTACCTGTTTCATGTGACTGCAAATGTAGATTTGTATTTGAGACAATATACTGATGGTACAATACTATTAAAAGCGTTGCTAGGCCACTCTGTACCCAGTTTTCAGCTTATCTGTA
Organism: Parotocinclus spilosoma; assembly: GCA_033117975.1. Taxonomy (NCBI): domain Eukaryota; kingdom Metazoa; phylum Chordata; class Actinopteri; order Siluriformes; family Loricariidae; genus Parotocinclus; species Parotocinclus spilosoma. The sequence goes on along the minus strand of JAVSBV010000002.1, from coordinate 8,077,597 downwards.
AGTGTAACTATTCTTCCCACACTTGATATTTTTTTTCATTAAAGTCAAATGTGGCTGTAGCTCAAACAATAGGTAGTAAACTATTTATTCAGTAGCGAGGTGATTTGAAATGAAAACTTGCTAGCTACCTAATTCTCCAAGTTTCCCACTGTTGAAGATAACTGTCAAGAGATGTTAGTTAACCATGTTAGCTATCGGTAATTGGAAAGCTGTCTCTGACTTCAGTCATCTTTGGGCTTGCAATCAGGTTGCTAGCAGAAGTGACATCAAATTCTATGACATTTTTACCATTGAATGAATTAGTTTAAACTAAGCAGCAGTCTAGAGAAGCAGAGTAGACTAATGTGGAAACAGGGTCATTTTCAGCGCTTCAAGTGAGGTTCAAATCACAAAACTATAGGTTGGAATTATTGGAGGTATTGCCCTTATATTTTAGGACATTCAGCAAATCTTAAAATGACACAAGAACAATAATTAAGCCTTACAAAGGTTGGAGAATTCTTTTAAAGTTTTCTGTACTACTTGGCATGGTTTGTACCTTGCATACAGTACAGTTTTAGCTCATTAATGACCGTAACATTCCTTTTTGCACTTGTCTCATCAAATTAAGTGTGCGAGAGCGAATGTGGGACTCTGCTCTCTGCAAGTGAAAGACTTGTTAGAGATCTGGAGATTGTCCAGCCAGTTCAAAAGCTTTCACTTGTTATGTTGTCCACTATGTTAAAGGGAAAACAAACAAGGCCAGATGTGGCATGGATAATCTCTCTCTCTCTCTCTCTCTCTCTCTCTCTCTTACCACAGGTCACAACATGTTTAACTGAGTTTATACATTTCCAGTAATGTGCATGATCTCATTTTTGATGAGTCACTGTTTACCAGTCTTTTCAGACCACAGACCACATTTTGAACCACTTCACATGCCAGTCATGAACATAGTTTGTGTACCTGATATGTGGATTGCCCCTGCTACATTTTTAAAATGTTAAGAATATAACTTAAAATACAACCTTGATTACCTTACCTTCGGACCTGACCCAGTACTAGGGAACCATGCTGTTCGGAAAATCTTCTAGTTATTTGACCAGTCTGTATAATCCTGAGCTCCAGCTTGAAGCAGTGGATCTGTCTGTGTTTGACACTAGAAGTGTATTCAGTTACACATTCATGTCATCAGCCACAAAGACCCTCACTTTCTGCCAGGTTTGAGAACTCTGAAATATTAGGCTTCTTTTAGGGTAGGTGAAATGTGATCTAGTCATACAATCTTTTTTATTTGTACTGTGTATTATTGGTCATGCAAGATAACGCTGACGGTTTTGAATAGCCACCAGTCTCCGCTAACACTCAATCTCATCATCTAACATTAGTTTGCATGAAAATGGATATAGAATACCCATAAAGAATGCCTTTTTCCATGACTCGGGTAACTGCAAAAAGGTCATTATAAGGTCTCTTAGATACAAGTAGTCACCAGGGGTGTTTGTACAAGCAGGTAGAGCAAAGAGCGCCTTGATGTGGCCGCAGTTTGAGTTACAATGCGTCTGAAATTAACTTCCAAATTACTAAGGCAGTGTCTTTCTCACAAACTACGACCAGTAACATCTACTTGTGTTCAGCTTAATGCGCTCTTAAAGATGTTCAATCATGCACAGTATAAAAAACGCTGTAAAACTGTGTAATGCTTATCACATGATAATTGCTAGACCAGTCTGGAAACAGTACTTTTCATGAGAAGTTTAATATTGCTGATGTGTTATTAGATTTCTTGGATGATTGATCAAGAATATATTACAATATAATACAATACAACAATTCTATGTAAACAGTAAGGTATGATGAATATTCCGTCAGTCCTGTGAAAATTACACTTTATCCAGGGTTGCCAGTTTACAGTTCACTTTTGGGCCACAGAAAAACAGCCCAAAAGTTAGTCCAGTTGACTATTTAAATTAAAACATGATGTCTCTTAGACTATAAATTAAGAATATTGTAAACACGTATACACTCTTGTAAATATCTATCTATAGGAATAAGTAAACAAATTGAGTGACACATATACATTCATACAAGCTAAAGCATGTTGTAATGCTTGGCACATCACATTGAATCTGCCTGAAATATATGCCTGGACAATTACATCATTTATTGTGGTGTTTTTGTAGAGATTCTGTCCGGTGTGCTTGGAACAGTATCTGTATGTTTTAACGTTATTAAAGGAATGGTTGAAGCTAAACATTGAAGAGAGCTGAGAGAGAGAGCTCTGTGTCGTACATCCCACCTATGGAAACATAAGGTCTGAAGGTTACAGTTATAAGTTGCAGTTATGGTTCACTGGCTCTAGTTGTTGCATGTGCATCTTGTTTCACTCCACACAGGTTCTATTCTCAGTGAGTGTATTCACTGGATCACCTCCCAGTGTTGACAGGGGCCAAATCCCGATTCACAGTGCTCCCAGTGGGGGGCGAATACTTAATGACCGAAAGTATGATGTAATTCACCACTCAGAATTGCTTGTAACTTAAATCTGTGTATGTTTCATCGCAGGTAAAGGTGTGTTTCTTCTCGAGAGCGTAACTTTGAAAAGCTGTCTCTTTGCCAACTTCTCCGGAGTTTCATTGGCTAGCTGTAATTGGCCCACCACTGCCCTGCTGTGGAAGTGGGTGTCTCGTCATCGCCTCTTTAACCTGGGCACAAGCAAGTGCCTCGGTATTAATGCGACCAAGCAGCATGATGAAGTGGGCATCTTTGAATGCGATGCACCTCTACATTCCATGTGGTGGCGCTGTTCCAACCGCATGCTGTATGGAGCGACCCAGAGGAAACTAGTTGAAATGGGTTCCCAGGTAGTGGCAAAAAGAAGCAGCTTCCATGAGTGGAGGATCTATGGGGCACTCGGAGAGTCGCCATGCGCTTATCCTTACGAAGGCAAGTCTATAATCAGTGAGCTATAGTATATATAAGATGTATTAAATGCTCTATTTTTCACCTGATCTACTAAGATAACAAATAAACTTCTAATTCAGGCAAGTAGCTTTATAGATTTCTTAAGGTATTAAAGTGGCATTTAAGGATTAATGTGGATTTGGATAGATTAAGTTCATAATTGCTATAACTGCTATTTGGAAAGTAATTATACATTCAGTCTCTTTTAGAGATATATTCTCATATGCCTGTAATACAGTGCCGTTTAGGTGACCCCAATGGGAGAACAGGCAGCCCTAATCAACAACTTTATGCATTTCTTTCTTTGGCAGAAATCCATCCTTTGTTAGGGAATGCCCACAGTATGCCCTGCAACATTCCCTTTCAGTACAACAGTAAGTGGTATTGGGACTGCACCTCTGAGGGCAGAGAGGACCAACATCTCTGGTGTGCCACCACTAGTCGTTATGATCAGGATGAGAAGTGGGGCTTCTGTCCAACTGCAGGTACACAGCCTGTACAGCACTAAACCTCCACGAGTAGTAGTTTGTAATTATAGTGTAATATTACAATTGATCTTATTTTTGAAGATTTGTTTATTATGAAGGACTATAAATTACACTGTTAAAATGTTTCTATGGGCTTTGTTATTTATACCCAGTTCCTGGCTGTGATCCATTCTGGGAGAGCAGTGTTGAACTAAATGCCTGTTATCAGTTTAACCTGTACTCTCTCCTCACGTGGAGCCAAGCGCTAACCTCCTGCCAGTCTCAGGGAGGTAGCCTCCTATCTATCACAACCACTGCAGAGCAACTATACATCACAGGTGCACATGCTAAAACAAACCTTTATTAGTCTTGTGTATTATAATGCCTATATGGTCAAAATGATTGAGACATCTCTCTACAGAAAGACTTACAGACATGGGTGTAATGGTCTGGATTGGACTAAACCACTTGTCTTATGATGGAGGATGGCAGTGGTCAGACGGCTCTCCCTTGGTTCTGCTCCAGTATATGTCAGGTTAGAGAGATTAGTACTTTAATTTTTTCTGTATGTATCACTTTGTTGCATAAACGATAAATCTGTGTGTCGGTATGGCAAATGGCAAGCAGCAGAAACGCCGCTAAGTAAGTAAGAAAATCCAAAATAAGAACAAATATAAAGTCAACGGTGCTGTACTTTTTTATTTAAACCCTGAACTTTTGCTAGTCAGACACAAAGTTTTTTTTAGATTTCTTTTGGTGTTGCTATACTTGTTATCGATCTCTTGCTATGTTTACCATGACACTGTATCTGCTGCAGTGTCACAACATGGCTAACTGCTGGGTGAACACCATCAAACAAGCACTCAGTGAACCGCTCTCCTTGAAGTTCTTGAAAATTAGATAAATGGTTGATCGGGGTGTTATCTTAAATGCAGCAATCTCTTTGCCTGTGAAACCCATTCGATGAAATGCAATGATGACTGCATGTGTTTTCTTGGAGCTAACCATTGTTAACAGAAGAAAAAACTTAAAGGCACCACTATCCACTATCATCAGCTGTCTTGTCCTCATTAATCTTTTCTCCTAAGCTAATTAGATAATTACTTAAATTATGTTAGCAGGCAATTTTGCAGGACTGCAGTGCAGAGGCTGTAATGCTGTAATTTTTTGATAAAGATATTTTCATGGCAGGGAATGTCAATGACAATTGCAATTCATTTGATCACTCACAATCACAACTCAAATTTATTAACTCATATCTTTAGTTAATACAATTTGGCACCATCGATATGTTTAATATAGTCTATTATTTATCATGGGCAGCGCGGTGGCTCGGTGGGTAGCACCGCTTGCCTCACAGCAAGAAGGTCCCGGGTTCAATCCCAGGGTGGAGCGGCTTGGGTCCTTTCTGTGTGGAGTCTGCATGTCCTCCCCGTGACTTCGTGGGTTTACTCCGGGTACTCCGGTTTCCTCCCACAGTCCAAAGACATGCGTGTTAGGTTGATTGGGGTTTCCAAATTGTCATTGACTTGCGTATGCAAATCCCCCCAGCCATGTAACTGGAAACAGCTGCACGCCGGTCTCAAGCCTGGATAAATGGGGAGGGGTGGAGAAAGCAATGGCAAACTACTGCACTGTCCTGCTGAAATACTTCATGGATCACATTGATGAAGGACAGAAATGTGTGGAGATCGATGATCCATCAAGTGACCGAATATATATATTTGCACTCTGGGAGTGACATTATGGACATTATGAACTTCTTTTGTGTTTCTTTTGTAGGTTTTATGTATCGATGAGGCCACTGCAAGTGTAGATCACAAGACTGACATGCTTCTGCAGAAAACAATACGAGAAAGGTTTAAGGACAAGACCGTTCTCACCATCGCACATCGGTTAGTGCCTTTGCTATTTAAACAAGCTGTATATGAAGATGTTTATGTCAGAATCACATCAACATAATGCTTCCCTTTCATCCAACAGACTCAACACAATTATGGACTCTGGCAGAGTTCTGGTGATGCATGCTGGGAAGGTGGTGGAGTTTAACAGCCCAGATGCTTTGTGCCAGATAGAGAGTTCTGTTTTTTATAAACTGTTGCATGGACGGGGAGAGTAACAGGTTTTATACTGACGTGTTTTAATCCTGATGCTGGGTCAGCTCAATATATGGTCTGGTCTGAAGTCTTACTGTTTGAATGTGGTTTTAAAAAGATGCGGTGTCTCAGAAACTGCAATCACAAACATTATTTACAGTTGGTTTAGTTGTGTTGTCAGCTAATGAGTTTAGTTCTGTAAAAAGAATACACTCAGGGAATGTTCTGCTTTAAATGCTCAGTATGCTTCAGGTAGAAATGATTCTTTGGGTCATCATTTATTAAACTTAGCATAGATTTATACTCCAGAATTTGTTAGCTCATGACCACTTGCATCTAATAGCATGCATTATCTGAAACATAGCCACTTTACATATGGCTTAGCTCCGCCACATCATTAAAACATTTTCTACAATATGAAGCTGCCACATGTATCTGTTTCTGTGAATGCACTAATCCCTCTAGTATCGCATTTGCTTTAACATGTACTGATATGTAAAGGACTGATAGTCCTGAGGTCCCGTTTATCTAAATTCATGCAGTTTGTCCTCGTTTGTGTTCAGAAGAATACTAATGAAGGATTTTACTTTGTCAATAAAACATTTAAGATACTGTGCATAATCTTTCTTGAAATAGCAATAAAATGTGTCAACAATTCATTCTGTTCTGTACTTATCTACATACTGACTTTAAATGTACATTCTACCCATTTGTTTTAACACCAAGATAAATTAATATTGTTTGGCTGTTTAAACAAGCAGGATATATATATATATATATATATATATATATATATATATATATCTGACTTGACGTGACCTTTCTAACTTACATTTGCTTCAGTCAGTAGAGCCCGAGCAAGACACAGTAGCTGCCTTTGGCCAACTGACAGAGACTTTCCTCTCTCTCCCACTGCAGCATCCAACCCTCCTGACAAACAGTAGGAAAACATCATAAACATACTATTTTAATTCATTAATCAAGCCAAAATGTGACTTGCTGGTACTCACCAACTCTTCGAATTACATCTCCCAAGTGGCATTGCTCCAGAGCATCAATCAGTTGTTGCTCAGTGTGGCGACCACAGGGATCAAGGTTCTCTCTTACTGAGCTGGAGAACAAAAAGGGATCCTGGGGGATAATAGCCAGTTTGGACCTAGAAGAGTGTGATATTAATTGTAAATGTACAGGTGCAGCTGTACAGCAAGATCACAGCTCTCTCTCTGGACCCCAAGGTCATTTTAACTTTTGTCTACCACTTTAGCTTACAGTTACTTGTTTAAGACATTTAAGTGATGATTATAACAGCAGTATAATTACACCTTTGGTCAACAATGTTGGCATCCCAGAAATACAAGTGTTTACTTACAGGTGTTATTTTAATATAAAATGTATTTGTTTAGGGTCAGAAGGAAGTAAACAAATGCGATTCATTCTGATTAACCTAATTAAATAATTTGCATTAAAGCAATGAATTATTTAAATTGTCTACAAGCCACGTATAAAGTCCTACTAAACTTTATATGTAAACTATGCAATAAGAAAACTGGCCACCGCAAGGCTTTCAGTTTGTTTATAGACATTTTTACACAGTAAAACAATTCGAGTAATCAAAATTGGTTTCAAGCAATTTATCCCCATTGTTCACCTAAGTTGAGCAAGTCCAACTTGGCTGATGTCCTCCCCATCCAGCAGTATGCGGCCCTGGTTCAGTTCCACCATACGAAACAATGCAAGAAACAGCGTGGACTTCCCCGAACCTGTGCGTCCAACGATGCCCACTTTCTCACCTGGCATCACCACCAAGCTCACATAATCCAATGCATTGGGCAAGTCAGGCCGATATGCCAGCACAGCTTCGTCAAACTCCACACGACCATATTCCGGCCATGAAGTTGGGACCTAGAAATCACAATTAAATTGCACAGTTTTGGTTTGTAAAGAATATGTCTGGTATATATGCATAAGTAACCCTTATTTCATTTGATGCATCTCACATTTCTGTTGTTTTGCTGTGATTCCAGAGGAATGCAGGTGGAATACTCCTCAGTACGCTCTACACTCACTAGCTGCATCTCTGTCTGGGCAAAACTGAAGATCAACCCTGACAGCAGGTTAGTGATGGACAGAGCATATGACAGAGCCAGACCGACCATACCTGGAAAGAACAAAGGCAGCAACACGAGAATGTGAGAAATATAGCAGTTCAGGCGCAATATCCTAAATGTAGCCAATCAGTCCACAATTTTGCTGCCTATGAGGCTAATATTGCTAATATTGGAGTGTGCAATATTTGTCATCTATGATAACATACTCCCTGGACTAAAAATGAGTCACTTCATGTGTTTAAGGTAACTAACTTCAGGTTTCTGCAGATGGCGAGGAGGACTGGGCTATAAATATCTTCAGGGTATGCAACGGGATTCATGGATTGAGAAGAGGTGTTACAGTGCAGTGAATGCCATGTTTGATGTATGTGTCACAAAGCAGAAGCAGATGGCAACAAGAAGTGATTGAATTTTGATGTGCCAAAGGTCGTAGTGTGAAGGAAGTACTTGAATAAGCGTACAGTCATATAGGTGTACCAGCAGTGGTGAAAATCCCAGTGTACGTGAAATTCTCATCACGCAATCACATGCTATTAGGAATGTTTCCGTCACAAATCTCAGTCATTTTTTTTGTCCAGTGAGCATATCTTGATTGCTCATTTACCATTAGATTATGTGACACAAAAACACGGTCAAAAACACACCTTAAGAGATCATGTATTTCCTGGGTCTTTAAGCCAGGTACGATAGATTGATGTGCATGAACACTGAGTGCATGCCGCATGCTAGGATTGTAGCCAAGCTAGCATTCTACTCACTTCACCACCGACAAGCAAACCACCATGTACAAAATGGAGATTATGACAAAGTTTGTGTGTCATTTGGCCATGACATGCCAATGTACCAGCACAAAAACACACGTAAGCAAACCTTAGGAGTCATTCTACAAAAAAGTGCCATATAACGAGAAAAGCAAGAGATGGCAGTCTCTGTTGTGATGTAACTGGTCAATCTAAAGGGTGACAGATTACATCGTTAAAGACCAAGTGCCATTTCCCATAGGCTGAGACAAATGGGTTTGAACCTTACATAACTCCACATATGAACTACAAAGGAACAAGCCGAAGGCAACACACATTATAGTGACTTTAAGATCTTAAAAGAAAGACACTAACACAATCACTACTGTGATAATCATAGTAGTGGCATCATGTAAATAAAAGACTTGCAGTACACTAGTTTCTTTGAACTGTTTTTGGAATTCTGGTGCATTCGGGTGGGTTATTTACTGTCCCACTGCACCAGTGCCCAGTCATATGGGTGCTGAACCATTTTCAGAGCAACAGTGACGCTAGCCCGGTAGTATCATGTTTTTGGGTGTGGTGTTGGTACCACTGTATCAAATGCTTAGAACTCTGCGTACACTTAACCACTCTTGACACACCTAGATTTTTGGTACACCTGATTACAGCTAATTTTTCCATAAACAATGCATGTGTTATCTCATTCTTAGTGTTCAGTTATTAACCACAAGATTCTGGAAATCTTCAGCTTCACCGACATGAAAACTTGAACAATGGCAAACCAGGTGATCATATCATTTAATTGTGCTAAAAAAGTGCAACTATCTGGTCAGTGGTCAGTTTATGGTGATGATAGACAGGGGTCGAGGCTGGCAGAGAAGCCAGTAATTGAATAAATACTAAGTGTAGGTGTACCTTAGGAAATAAATGACCATTAAGTGTAGCTATAATAAAGCATATTGTATTTATATAGGTCTTTTAAAAACAGACATTATTAACATGACAAAATCAGACTCCTTTCACCAACTTACAGTAGGTAAGTTGCAAAAATGTATATTTCTGTTACCACAAAACCTAATTGGGTTACACATGCTGTCATTTTATATTGCTTAGACCACTGCAATAGCCTGTTTTAAATGTAGCATGTTTATAAAGTGACTTGTGTTTGTGTACGACTTTCCACGACTTACAAAAAAGCAGTAAATGATGTTTGTATGTGATCAAAAGTATCTGTGCCTGTCCTTATGTAAGTACTACTGCTTTATTTGTCCCCCACTGCATGCATATTCCCGCTCATCTATAACTATATTAACTGTTTTGCACTCAGTTGTTGTTTGTCTGTTTCATTTGGCTGATTGTTTGTGTTGTTTGTAATACTTTCTATTTTGTCTTCTATCATAATCTTTGTGTTACATCTTTCCACTACATAGAAGCATAAAACTTTTCAGAATTTTCTATATTTATTGTGAATTTCCATAAAATAGATAAGGTTTAGTATGTGAAAACCAGTTAAGGCTTTGGACACCATGGCATTAAGGTTTTAGCAAATTTGTCTGTTTTGGGCCAGAGTAATTATTTAATTTAAATGTCAAAAAATGCAATGGCTCAGATTAAGTTCAGCGTTTTGGACTTGCCTTGATTTCCTGCTTGTGTAACTTCCTTAAATTTCTAAAATATCTGACTTTATATTTAAGACTCTTTATATGCTATGATATTATACAAGGTAGGATTTATGATGGAGTTCTAACCTGGATCAACAGATCTGATATGGTGCTGGATCACTGCAATTACACTAATGCCAGTTACTACAGCGACACCAATCATCTGCAGCCGGATGTCCAGCCACTGCATAGCAGCATTACTGATGAACACACATCGCTGATTCTGATCCAGCCGCCTTTCATTTTCCTCTTCAAATCTACATAATTAAACACGTTACTGAGAATCATTGATTATATTCAAATCTAACTGTGAATCTCTGATTAGGAATTCAATTTCCTTTCTTTTTTAATTTCTGATGTGGCATACCTGGCCATGTGCCCACTGGCTCTCACTGTTGCCAGGCCAGTCAGAGTCTCTGAGAAGTGCGAGTAGATTGGAGAAAGTGTAAGACTGCAGAGCCGTTTGAGCTCACGGGACGAGTGCCGATAAAAGCGCTGAGTCTGGTAGTAGAGCATCCCCAGTGGAAGCAGAGGGAGTAGCACCCAGGGCAGCCCATAGCTCATCACCACCAACATGCCCAGCAACCCAAAAACATTAGCTAGAAGAATGTTGAGGACAAACGGAAGTGAGTCATCTATGCAATAGATGTCAGAGGAGAAACGATTTAGGATTCGGCCCAGGGGTGTGGTGTCAAAAAATGTCACCGTCGCCTAGAAAGTAAGAAATACATTAATTTGGATAAGCTTAGGCCATAGCTTATGATCACAGGAGCAAACCAAAACCCAATCCGAATGGTCTGACATTTAAATAACAAATACGTTTTTGTTTTTACCTTCAGGACACTATCCAGCAGTCTTCTATGGATGACAGTAGCAGCATGGATTGCTCCATAGGCAAACAGAAAGGCACGAGCAGCAGTAAACACTGTATTGGCTGCAGCCAGAGAACCATATACAGTCATATAGAACTTTAGCTCTGAGCTCATATTGCCAAATGGATTTGAGTCTAGAAGCAGGACAGGGAACCTAAAATGAAATGAAAATGTTTAAAAATTAAAAAACCTATATTCTTCTACCTTCAGCATCTACATTGGTTCATCTCAATATATCGTTTTGTATATATAAATTAATTTAAATAAAAGTCACAACAAAATGTATGAACAGTAAATACAGCAGTGATAATCATATTTAGTAATATTAACAGTCTATTAATAATCTCCCTGGATAACGAACTTGTCGCGTCACCTCATACGTAATTATTTAGGAATGCCCTCACCTTAGCAACAGCACCAAACCTGTCAAGCAAGGATTCAGTGTTTGTTGTTCATTTGTTTATTAATTTTATTTACTGTCACTATTGGCATCAATGGCTATTTGTAACGGGAAGCGGTTTATGTTGATAGTAGTCAGTCACACGCGCACATGCAAATTTAGAGTGATTAGTTAACCTAATGCATGTGTGTGGGATGTGGGAAGAAACTGGAGCACCTGGAGTAAACCACAGGGACCCATGCCAACTCCACAATGGGGGAATCTGTTCTCAGGATCAAAACAGGGGTCTGCAAGGTGACCTCACTAACCACATGCACCTCCATACCACCCTACCCCAGTGTTTATATCCTTTTCATATACACACTGCACACAAATATTAGCGGATTTCATTTTAAAATATTCCCTAATTTGTGTGTGCAGTATATTTATTTTAACAGAGGCAGATTACAATTTTACTGAGGTATCCCTGTCATTTTAGTACCATCCAAATAACATCTCTGCTGCTCAGTTCAAGTGCACGTTGCTGTCATGGAGCATGCCTAGTTTGTTTCAAAGAGTAGGTCTTGGGAGCACCTAGCACAATGTAGAGGTAGCACAATAGGCACTGGTGGTGACTATTAAACTGAAAGTTGAAGGTTTAAGTCCCAGCACTGCCAATGTGCCACTTTTGGGATCCTCCACTCTGTAGCACTAATTGTACCCAATTCCTTCTAAAACTAGACAGTTGAAGACTGGAATGACTGGACTGGTAGTTCATCTGAAAGGACTTCTGAGAAGCCATTTCAAAATGGTTTCATAAACATGACAATGAGTTTACTGGCTCTCCCTGACTCTGGATTTGAATACATTAGATCACATTTGGAATGTGGTAGAAGGGGAGATTCACAACATGAACATCACCATATCAACATGGATCCTTAAAGCAATGTTTCCATTCCTTTTAAATAAATGTTTCTTTGTGTAATCCTTTGAGGAACTAAAACTGTTTTAAGAGTAAAGGGAGGCCATACCGGGCAGCACAGTGGCTCATGGGTAGCACCACTGCCTCACTGCATGATGGATCGGCTTCCCATCTAGGATTGTTCCTGTTCTTATGCCCAGAGTTGCTGGGTGGGCACCGACTGGCCCGCGACCCCATGTGGATTAAGCGAAAGTTAATGAAAGGCATAAAAGGAGGCCATACCCCAGAGAAAGATAGTGCTTCTATTGACGTGGTTACTGAGTGTATAGGTAGGTACCACATCATTAAAAGGGGTTGATACCACATTCATTAGACCTTAATTAGACTGAGTACCTATGGAATGGGCCAGACAAGTGTAATCCATGCACAGCCTACCTTATAACTTACAGGAATTAGGACCCTGATACTAATGTCCAAGTGCCAGGTACAAGACACCTTTAAAGGCCTATGGAGTCTATGCTTTGCAGGGTCAGAGGCGTGGGAACATGGGGGGACGTGGGGGGTGTTTTTTTAAGGGTGAGTGTTGTTAAGAAAAAGCTTATAGCACGTGTTTTAATGTGACTGAACATGTGTGGGGAAAATGCCTTATTTTAAGTATTAAGCACTTGTTTCTATTACGTGAATTTATGATGTGCACCTACCATGTTGGTGCAAATCATGTGCAAAAGTGATCTGAAGGCATGTCTGAGCATTTATTTATTTATTTATGTTGACAGGTGCTTAACAGGGTTGGTAATCTGTCTGTCAGCATACAGACTGTATAATAAATAATGAATGTGAAAAGTTTTCTGTTTGACGTTTAAAAGCACACAACATTATACAAAATAATTGCTATAGAGAGACGAACAGACTTCTATATAGTGTTTTTTACAGCTATAGGTATTTTTCAATTATACTCTCAGTGCCAAAAGGGGCACTTCTACTTCCCGTGCTTATGGGTTAGAGCCATCAATTACACAAGGTGGACCTATGCAGTACTATGCAGGTGGTAGTGTCACGTTATTAAAAATGCAATCTGTCATTTTAACTTACACAAGTCTGTTTGGAGAAAGAAGCACCAGGGTCGAGAGAGGACCATTTGTCAGTGACACCAGAGCAGACCTGTTATCCTTCATGCTGGAGATCCAATAAGACAGCCACCAATCTGAAACATTCTTAGATCCTGGAGTAAAAGCCATATGTTATTCTAATTATTACAACAGACATTTGCAAAATTGTATTTATTCATCTAATTAAGTAATTGCTCACCTTGCATGAGGAACAGGAAAAAAAGAACGGACAGAGCCATACACCCGCCAACGCCTCGCCAGTAAGACTGATAGACTGTCCAGGCAAGCTGACCCATCTGCTTTCGCTCCTCCCACAGAGTAGTTATCCTTTCCTCTAAATTTGGTTCATTGCTCAGGTCTTCTTCATTGTTAGCATCGCCTAATTAAATGAGAGTCTGTTAGTAAACACAAGCCTTACATCTGGACGGGTTAATTAACGGTAAATGCCCATTATATTTATGGAATGAAACATACCTTTCTCCTTCACGTTGCTCTCATTTTTGCTATCCTTAGGCACACCTTTCACTAGAGATAATACTTCATTTGTTGTTCCTTTACAAAGCAAAGCAGACCAACAAGAAATCAGTTTCTGAAACATCCATGACATTGCAACATATTTTGAAATGGCATTTGCCAGTAAATCAGAATTACCTTTAAACTCAAAAAATATCATGATCAGAAAAATGTGCAAAACCTGGTTGAAGTAAAGCTACATGGGCCCTTGGTGGTTATAAGACAATCATCTTTTAGATGGAAGGGAATTTTTTTACTCGCATCAACACGATTCAATATAAGTAAAGGAGAAGAAAGTAAGTACAGATAAATCCTCAGATTTATTACAATTTATACAAAAGTGATAATACAGTTTAATACATATTCAGCAAAAAGTGCATTCTGATTTTTTTATTTCAGTTTTCCCCAGGCAAGTGATACGCAACATGATACTCTCCCACTGATGACGTTTGCCACTTTCAAACCATAATTAAATAAATTACATAAGACATTCAACCCTTTTATTAGAAAATAGACTTTGTGGTAATTATTTGGCCTAAATGTCAATTAATGAGTTTCAGTACTTGTACTTTTGTAATCCTAACTTTTTCTACATTGTTGTACCTTATGTAAATAATTACTTTATCTTGCACTTCTGGTGAGATGCTAATTGCATTTTATTGGCTGTGTTCTGCACTATAACAATAAAGCTGAATCTAATCTAATCTAATCTAATCTAATCTAAATTAAGCATGCTTAAGGTAGACCACCATATGAAATACACAGTAAATACAGAATTTCTCAGTGTCGCATCGTAATTTGGGGAACACCTGTTATCTTTTTCCTTGTCTGTTTGACATTCTAGAGAGCAGGTAATGTGGAAAGCACTACAAGGCTTCCATAACTTATTAGGATTGGTGGAAAGGTCATTAGCAACTTCAGGTAAGCTGAGGACATAGTTTTATTGGTCATATTACCAGAAAACCTACAGGAAATAGTGTGCCTTGTTAAGAGGGCTGCAATGGAATATACAATATTGATCAATGTAGTGAAAGCAAAAGGCTTTACTTGAGCCTATATGCGATGGAGGAGTTACAAAACAATTCTGAGTAATGTAAGGAAAGTTTGGGCGGCTTACGTCACTTCAGAGCCACACAGTGTTCCTACTGCTGGTGCTAACACAACCAAAAAAAGATCTGGTGAAATGTATGGGGGTAAGGTCCCTACAACTGTCGGTCATTTTCAGTGCATAGGAACCCTGAGTGATGCAAGTATCCTGTGATTGGTCCAGATTTAACTGTATAGTGATTGAACACGAGTGCCTGTGTTGAGCTCAGCTGTCATATAAACAACAGATCTTGACACCTGAACTGGAATGTAATAACATGCGTATAAAGTATACCTGTTTTTATAATGGTCCCATTCTCCATCAGTAAAACCACATCAGCCTTCTCTACAAATTCTATTCGATGAGTGCAGAGGATTCTGGTCTTGTTCTTAAGAATTCCCAGAATGCATTTTTCCATAATATGGAGAGCCACATCAGCATCGACCGCTGCTAAAGGATCATCCAGCAGATAGATGTCCTTGTCCTGTCATGGGGGACAGCATGGTTCATTTGGTTTATTTAAAAACCTTTATGCTCGATCTATAAACTCATGTACTTCCAATGTTTTTATGATTGCTTTGACAAAACAATAAGTGCATACCATATATACAGCTCGAGCCAGGGCGACTCGACTCTTCTGGCCTCCACTGAGTGTTACTCCATTCTCTCCAACCTCTGTCCGATCACCATCTGGCAAAACCTGCACAACATTTCATTTACTGTTCTTTTTGAATCAAAACATTATTCTGATGGTTGTGTTTGAATGGGATGCCAGTCCATCACATGGTTCAACATGAGTCTATCATTGTTTACTGATTTTACATAACATTACGTTCAATAGCATATATTTTGTGATGTAGCCACACTTTGATGTGTTGGTTCATTTTAAGCACAGCTGAGTATAAGACCCTGACATATTCTATTGTTCAATACTGAAAAATGTTTACTATTTAATGAAAATAAAGTGTGGTCTGCTACCCTTCCAAAAAAAAGCTCATTCTTGATCAAGCTACAATGCTCAAAAAATTAGGGGATATTTCATTATGGGACATTTTATTTTGTATGAGTAGTAAACTTAAGAATCAACTTGGCATCCTTATGAAGCTGCCAGATGTGTAAGGGAGATCATAATAAATACTTGACACTGTATCCTCCATAAACTTTTTCAGTATTTTTAATACTGTATACATATTTATTGTATTCCCTGGTTGTATTCTCATAAAGGGGTTGAGTAATAATTACATACTGTTATTATAACATTTCTAAAACAATGGTATGCTAATCTAATGGTGGCCTATATTAGCAGCAACAGATTGATAATTAATTGCCAAATTCAGAGATTAGAAGGTCTACTGAGCTTCTGTAGAATTAAAAGGTTTATTGCTAATTTAAAAAGTCAGTACATTGCGTTTAATCCTGCTATACCCTACAATTTTACTATACTTCTCCTACGGCATTAAAAGACAATTATCTGATCGTCCATCAGTGTTATCACTATCACTTTTGTTTTTACAATCTTAATTTCCAAGCTTAACTTTAATATAATTTTTTGTTTACTGTTTTGTTGGTGCGTAGTGGTTAGCATTGGTGCCTCATAGCTCAAGAGATCCCCAGGTCGATGCCTGGACTAGACTCTGTGACCATGTGAAGTTTGTTCTGCCCATATCGTTGTTTTCCAGATACTTGGTTTTCCACTCAAATGAAAAGAAAGGCTTTAGCTAGATTACTAGATTCTTGGTAATGTTCTAGTGTGTGAATTACTGGCACCATGTCTAAGTTTGGTTACTGCCTTGTATTGCCTGGTAGACCCTGAATTTAATTATGCAAAAATAAATTTAAAAATCACATTAAAAAAATGTCAAACGAACTTACGTTAAGGTCATCAGTGAGGGCACAAGCCTCAAGCACTGCCTGATAAAAGCTACCATCAAAGTCCTTTCCAAACAGTATGTTGTCCCGCACTGTTGCATGCTGGATCCATGGCTCCTGGGCTGCCAACCCAAAGCCCTGCTCTCTACCCTGGACATGGATTATGCCTTCACATCTAGAAAATTAGTATAAAGAAATGAATAAAAGGATACAAATATACACTGCTCACAAAAACTGTGTGTGTGTGTGTGTGGTGTGTGTGTGTGAGAGAGTGTGTGTGTGAGAGAGAGAGATATCAACATCAATTTCAGTGACTGTCCTGTTTTACTGCATACATAATGCGGACATTAAAGGGTATGTAACCGTAATTACTCCTGTAGTAGCGTTAATGGGTAAAAGTATAACTAATATTGTGACTGTTGTGCTTTTCAAGGGTTTTTTAAATGCACTTCACTTCAACTATGTTAATAAACCATAAATACATTTTATAACCTTTTTAAACCATGAATACCAAGGTGTTGAAATGAAAAACCTCATTAGATTATTACTAAATTGCTGAATAAGTGACAATTTTCTATTTTAAGTAAAAATATAATTTTGTCACAGAATCTATATTTAAATCTACCTGTGTAGTTCTCCAGTGATGGCAGCCAATAGTGAGCTTTTTCCACAGCCAACTTTACCAACTACAACAACCAGAGAGCCCTGAAAGAAAACAAGTAATGCACTACCATGTTTCAAAGTACATATACAATGCATTTGGAAGTAAACTCAGTTGATTTGGACATGATTTGAAAAGGCACACAATAAAAAACAAAAAACAAGTCATGAGGAAAATAGAACTTCCTGTAGAATGTAGAGACAGAATTGTGTGGCACAGATCTGGAGAAAGCTACAAAACAATTTCGTATCACTGCAAGTTCCCAAGAACCCAGTGGCCTTTAGAATACTTGATTGGAAGTTTGGAACAATCTTGACTCTTCCTAGAGCTGGCTGCCCCTGCAAACTTTACTCATCAGGAGAGAAGGGCCATGGTAAGAGAGCTGGCCAAAAACTTAGTGTATACTTTGGCTGATCTCCAAAGATCCTGTGCGCAAATGGGAGAAACTACCAGAGAGTCCATCATCACTGCAGCACTCCACCAATTTGAACATTGTGGCTTAGTTGCAGTAAAAACCCCATTTAGATTGAAAAAGCACCCAAAGGACTTTTAGAAGACTGAATTGTCACTTCAGTTCTAAACATCAAACATCTGCTCCTCACCTTAGTGTACTATTCCTATAGTAAAGCATGGAGATGGCAGTACCATACTGTTTAGGTGATTTTCAGTGGCTGGCACAGGAAGATTGCTCAGGGTTAAGGGAAAACTGAATGGAACAAAGTACAGATATATTTTGAATAGAAATCTGACCAAGATAACTCAGACTGACTAAGGGTTCACCATCAAACAAGACAGTGGACCGTAACACGGCCAAGACAATACAAGAGTGGCTTAGGGACAACTCTGTGAATGTATTTAAGTGGCCCAGCCAGAACCCCGACTTGAACCCAATTAAACATTTCTGGAGAAACCAGAATATGGCTGTCTACCATCAGTTCACATCCAGCCTGACAGAGCTTGAGAGGATCTGCAGAGAAATATGGCAGAAAATCCCCAAATCCAGATGTGCAAACCTTGTGGC
This sequence comes from Parotocinclus spilosoma, assembly GCA_033117975.1. Lineage (NCBI taxonomy): Eukaryota > Metazoa > Chordata > Actinopteri > Siluriformes > Loricariidae > Parotocinclus > Parotocinclus spilosoma. Next base: position 8,059,146 of record JAVSBV010000002.1, on the reverse strand, counting down.
TGAGTAAATAGTCTGAATACTAACAGTATGTCAATGCAATATTTCAATATGCAATGTTTTTCCTTTCAATAAGTTCTCAAAAATGAAGAAACTGAAAAGGACTGAAAACCTCCCAAATGCATATTATGTTTAATGTATATTATAATAAAAACAATTATAATTGTATAAACTGATTTTATAGGCTTGACAGGATTTACTTACTTTTTCTTAGTTTACAGTACATTATAAGTTAATTTATTCAACACTTATATAAATGAAGGCTAAATGATGCAAATTACAGAAAATATTGTCAAATCAGCTATAGATTTCTAAAAGCGACGACTTACTATCATGCCCAGGATTATGTTCACATATCACTGTACTGATGTCACTCAGTCTCACCTTAGACTCAAGTTTATAGTATCACTTACCTTTCTGACTTTTAAACTGAGATTATGGAGGTAAAGACTTTCAGATGAAGAGCCACCTTCTGTTTCAGAGTTAGACTGCAGATCATCTGGTCTTTTCCAGGAAAAACTGGCTTTGTCCAACTGGATGGATGTTAGAGGATCATCAGGAGGTTCTGCATAAAACAAATTAGACAAAAGTTTTATCCACAGGGATACAACGCAATACTCTTTGAGCCCGTAGCTCTGATAATTACATCTACTTTTTAGCCAAGCACTTATTGACAGCCAATATTATAAAAAAAAAAATAATAGAAAAAACATTTCACTCCTCTGAGAAAAAATTGCAATAGATATTGGAACAAGATTGTGAAGTTACAAACTGTAGCTCTGGCTCACAGCTGGTATTCTAATTAACCACAAATTTGTGTGATGAAGGTAATATCAGAGCACTGTGCATCAAAGCTAATCATCTGATTTGCTGCAATATAGTAACCTAAAATAACATGTCACATAAAAAAAGCCACTGAGGTGTTCAGTACAACTAATTTCTCATCAATTACAAAACATTCCAGAATATCTTCCCATATCTTTAAACAAGTATCATATGCTTTATTCTGTATGAAAGCATCCCATACGTCTATTCAGTAGATATGAGCTTCATGCCATCAAAGTGAACTGAGTTACAGTTAAACATAAACTAAATTCCTTCAGTTTTTTACAAAACTACATTAAGTTCTTAGATGTAAGTCTTATACCTTGGCAGTAGTACGCACTGCATTCTTGATTGTGCAAGCTGAGGAAGTGCTGAATGCGATCTAGAGACACTTTAGCTTCCAAGGTGCCATTGAGAACCCAGGGAAAGGCATTAAGAGGAAGAATGAGCATGCCCACTAAAGCCAGTGTAGTAAAAACCTGCAAGACATAGATCCCAGCTGAGACAGTCAAATCATATGTACAATATCTTTTAATATTTGAGAAACACACTACATCTTACATGCTGAATATAGACATGTGAAATACAGCTTTGCAGGTTACATTAGGCTTCTCCTTATTTACTCACCTTAGCTGCAGTGAGATTATTTCCGAGCAGCACATAGGTGACGAAGGTAAGGATGGAAATGACAACAGGAAGAGCTGCCCAGGTATACACACACACTGCATCTAGGTACTTCAACTTTTTAAGGTGATTCAGCTCGTTCTTGCGGCTTTGATTGATCTTCGCTGCAATGTTCTGTTCCCAGTTATAGAACTTCAAAACTCGGATGCCAAAAAGAACTTCAGTCATGAGCTTTCAAAAGAAATACAGATGTACATGTAATCAAATGGCATGACTGGTAACAGTCAGAAGGTGAATGAAATACTTTTTTCAACTGAACCTTTATCTCCTGCATCTGTGGAGAACCAGAATTAACTAGAAGATACACTGTACTGTGCAAAGTTTAAAAAAAAAAAAAGAAAAAAAGAAAAGTTGGAAAAAGTCCACTAACAATTATTGTGGAATGATACACTCTACACTTTACAATTGTGAATAAAATGCTCTATTGTAGCTTCACCATGTACTAAATAACCACATGCATCATAGCACTCCTAAGTGTAATTTGTGGAAGTCTATGCATAGCTGTTGGGTAATCCGAAGTTAATCAGAACATTAAAATATTTAATCGCTTTAAACAATTTTTTTTATCATGACTATCATGATTAATCTCATTTGTTTGCTTACTCCTATTCAACCATACAGAAACATTGTTGTTGTTGAAATGGCACTTCATGAACCAATGGATCAAATAAGCTTCAAAAGAATGAATCTATTATTTCTTTATAATTCAATAACATTAGTTTCTTCGCGTCTTATCTTGTTTGCTGTAAAGTGTAAATCTGTAAAGTGCTCTGTTGCTATGTTTCTATGTTACTTTCTTTAACAACATAGAAATTATTCTAATACGATGTCATTTCATTAAAGGAAATGTTTGTAAATCTAAAATATGTTAATTCCCACTGATACACTAACACTAAGCCCAATACTGTAAAACTGTACAATACCTAAAACTATTCAAATACAAGCAGCTTCTGTAAAATGCAGCTATAAATTTACATTTATGTCCTCTAGGAACTGCCCTAATCCATAGTGACTAATCATGTATATAGTCTTACAACCCAAGCAACTGTGGGTTAAGTGTCTTTCTCAAGTAAACAACAGAGGCAGCTTGGCTTGGTTTGAACACTGGACCTTCTAATCCATAGTCCAGTACCCTAACCGCTAGGCTACCACAGGCCCAATAAATACATATTAGTTTAAAAATGAGTGGTCTACATTCATTTAAACTGGATGTTTAAATTAGTCAACCTAAACACCAAATTAGAAAATACTTGGCCAGTATAGGAAACGCAAATTAAAACAAAGCAGTGCTCCTTATATTCATTTTTATTTAGCTGCAGACAATATGAATCTGAGTTTGGTCTTTGATTTGTTAATAAACATCTATTTCTGCATTTCAGGCCTGCAACACACTGAAAGTTTGGAAAGTTAAAGCATTGTCTTATTGAAAAATCCATGGACGTCCCTTAAAAATATGACAGGCAGAATTTGTTGCTCTAAATTTCAATGTATATTTCTGCATTAGTTCTGCTGTCACAGGGGTGTAAATGATCTCTGCCAAGCGCACTGACACAGCCGCATATCATTACAGACCCTACATTTTGGACTGATAACTTTCTGGATGATGTTTTTCAGCTTTGGTCCAGTGCACAGAGTGTCCATTTTTTTCCAGGACTTTGATGCAGTGTTATCTGAGGGATTGAAGATCACCCATGTTCTGCTTAAGCTTGCACCCTTGGCACTCACACACTGAAACTGCTTTGAGGATTCCTTAAATCATTTAAAGATATCATGCACTATTTTCTTTACATTGTTTTCTTTATATTTCTCATACATTTGTTTCATCAGATATATAGGGCCAGTTTGTACCACATCATAATTACAATCACCCGTTGAACATCCTTTTTCAGTATTTTCTTTTTAAAGAATCATTATTAGTCTTAGTCTTCTTCGTCTTCTTCTTCTTATTATTATTATTACTAGTATTCTTTTTTTATACATTATCAATGAGTTGCAGGTCTGAAATGTCTGAATATGTTTTATTAACAAATGAACTTAAGCTGACCACACAAAACATGCATTACTACTTGACTTCTTACTGTCTGCAATTAAGTCTAATTAATTATCACAAACACTGTGCTTTGTGTTTTTATTACTTTTTTCCTTATTCCATACTTTCCCAACTTTTCTGATTTGGGGTTTTATTATATGCTGCTCACAAAAATTAACATTTCAAAATCCCCTTGTGAAATATCCCTTATTTTTTGTAAGCAGTGTATTAGCCTCACAGGAACAGATACTGATATTCGATTACATATGCAAGCATTACTTAATTAGTCAATTTAAACGTCTTAATAAGCTTACCTTCACTCTACTGTCCTTATGAGTCAGCATGTGTTTATTGTTCTCCAGGATGCGGGTGGCCAAAATCTTATTGAATGGCACAAGCAAAAGAGCCACAGCCAACCCGCCCAGAAAGGCCACACCAACCTGCAGGTAGAGCAGGTAAAGAGCAAGGGCGAACTGGAAAGGCAGACTCCACACTTCATGGAAGCTGTTGAAGAAGTTCCCCACGCGGTCTGTATCCGTGCTCATGAAGTTAACAATCTCACCAGTGTTGAAAATTGCCAGGGCTGAGCTGCTTACTCGCAGGGCTTTAGTGTAGATGGTCGACACCACAGCAGCCCGAGCCTGCAGGGCCACCTTGGATACTTCAAACACGAACACATTACGCAAAAACGCTGCCAGAAATGTGCTTAAAAAGAGTCCCACGGCACACCAAACACCTGTGCTCAGCGGTGCCCCCTCAGTCTCCATGAAGTTCACTAACCTGCTGAGGAGCAACGGTGCTGTGAATGCTAACAGGCTGGACAGCAGCTTGAGTACTCCCAGCAGGTAGTAACGTTGACCAAAAGATTGGTGTAGTACTTTGAATAGCTTAATCTCATGAAGGTTCAGATTTTCAGCTTGAATCTCACTATATAAACCATCCTGCCGCTTCCCTGCAGGACTTCTGGACATTCGGTTCTTCAGGCACTCTGCCCAACACTGTGTAAAACGCTGGATAACAGCTCGAGTCCGTAGCTTGAGGGGAAGTTGGAAAACATCGTTTGGTGTCTCTAACTCACCACGTTGACCTTGTCTCAGCTGAACGTTCAACCAAATGTAGAGTAGTCTGGACAGGCAACTGCAGTCATCCTCTGCCACGATTTCTCCTCCTCCAGGCTCCGGAACAAGAAGAGGAGCCACATCATCTGTGTTTATCTGAAGAAACTGCCTATGTGATGTGTAGCAAGGAAAGATAAAGCCTAGCACGTACAAAAGGATCAATGCTGCCCTGGTGACAGTCAGTGCAAAACGGCTGAGCTGCAAACTATGTGCAGTGCTGAGAAAACTGCCATCATGAACATAACTAACAAGAGTGAAAGCTACGTTAGGTACAGATGTAACAGCCAGGATTAGTAACAACAGGGGCCCTCGAGTCCTTCTGTAGAGTGACCTTTGGAGAGATAAAACGGCCCCAAAGTGGACCAGCCATGCAATGATTGCACATCCATCAGCCAGGCAATCCAAGTAAAGGTCCTGATGTTGAAGTTCAAGCACCAATACCAAATCCCCAATGAAAAGAAAAACAAGCAGCAATGAAGACACAGCCCTGGTGATCCAGCCAACAGACAGCAGGGGTAGAGTTTGAGTGAATCTGCAAACATCAATAATGACAGTTAGGGATACATGGTGGTTTTATTTTGTCTAATTTTAAAATAAAACAATAAAAATTACAACTAAATGTACAAAAGTATTTTTTTATAAAAGGTTACACTGCAGTCATGACACACAAATGTATGTTATTTATTTGTTATTGCTCCACCATATAAATGTATAATCAGAGACAGCAGCTCAGCTGTTGTTGCACAGTTTGTTAGTCATCCTCTAATTCTTTAACAATGCCCACAGGATGACATTGCTGGACTATATTTAGTCCAGCAGTGACACTGAGCTCTTTATCTGACTCACTTATACCAGCACAGCACCCCGTAATGTGCTGATACGGAGTTGAAAGTATATTAGAGGTTCAGCATTAACAGTGATGATAAACTTCATTAAGGTGTTATCGCTGCTAGGTTAGGCTTGTTAGCCCTCTCACCAAGTTCCAAACCACTAAAACAAAAAGTATGCATCCAGTATGGGATGCTATGATAGTAAGTATAACTCCAGTATGAGATGCTGTGATGGTTAGTATAATTCCAGTATGGAATGATGTTATAGTGAGTATAACTCCAGTATGGGATGATGTTATAGTGAGTATAACTCCAGTATGGGATGATGTTATAGTGAGTATAACTCCAGTATGGGATGCTGTGATAGTGAGTGTAACTCCAGTATGGGATGCTGTGATAGTGAGTGTAACCCCAGTATGGGATGATGTTATAGTGATTATAACGCCAGTATGGGATGATGTTATAGTGAGTATAACTCCAGTATGGGATGATGTTATAGTAAGTGTAACGCCAGTATGGGATGATGTTATAGTAAGTATAACTCCATTATGGGACGATGTTATAGTAAGTATAACGCCAGTATGGGATGATGTGATGGTGAGTATAATTCCAGTATGGGATGATGTTATAGTGAGTATAACGCCAGTATGGGATGATGTTATAGTAAGTATAACGCCAGTATGGGATGATGTTATAGTGAGTGTAACGCCAGTATGGGATGATGTTATAGTAAGTATAACTCCAGTATGGGATGATGTTATAGTAAGTATAACGCCAGTATGGGATGATGTGATGGTGAGTATAACTCCAGTATGGGATGATGTTATAGTAAGTATAACGCCAGTATGGGATGATGTTATAGTAAGTATAACGCCAGTATGGGATGATGTGATGGTGAGTATAACTCCAGTATGGGA
>JAVSBV010000002.1:7991840-8006921 GCA_033117975.1 Parotocinclus spilosoma | reverse complement strand
GTTAGGTTAATTGGTGTCTCTAAAGTGTCCCTTAGTGTATGAATGTGTGAGTGCATGTGTGTGTGGGTGTGCCCTACAATGGATTGGCGCCCCATCTGGGGTTGTTCCTGCCCCCTTGTGCCCAGAGTTGCCGGGTGGGCACCGGCTGGCCCACGACCCCAAGTGGAATAAGCGGAAAAGATAATAAATGGAATGAGACTGGGCAGTAACAGGAACCACATCAGCCAATCTGACTTGTAAATGTTTATTTATTGCAAGCCATACAAATGTCCGATTAAGCAATACCTTGCTCAAACAGTCTATTTGTTCCAGTGCATCTCTAATGTGAAGTATTTAAAGTGCACACATTTGTAACTTTAGAGGAAACAGCTCAATATGACATTTTTTTCTCTTTTAACCGACCGATATACTTTATGTCATGATCACAGTGCCCAGTATAACATAAAACACAATGAATTAAGAAGGGGCTTTCTATTATTTAGGCAGTAAAAACTGTCATGCTGTCAAAAGACACTGTACTGCACTGGGCTCCTAGCTCCAGTGTAAACTACATAAAATGTGTCATAGTAGATTCTCAGCAAACCATTTACTTAATTAGCAGTGGAATCACCTTTAAATGCTAGTTTGTTTCTGGTTTGAAGTATCAAGAACTGACAATTTTGGTTGATCCTTTGGTCCTGCTGCTAAGTCCCTCACTTGGCTTAAGATCAAATATTTCTCATGAGAGTCATGTGATTGTGTGGGTCAGTCTAAAGGCGTGATACAGTGCTGTGGTCCATGATCTGAATTACTACCTGAAATGACTGTAAGCACCACTTTTTTCAGGGTCGAGGACCAACAGATCAACACATCAAGCAAGTCTGCATGAGGGTTATGCAAGGTCAGTCTTTAAAATATGCACTACTACTAATAAACACTGCTCACAAAAATTAGGGCATATTTATTTTCTGTGAGCAGCATATAAATAAAGCAAATAAATAAATAAAGTGACTGACATGCATTTTGTAGTAATAAGTTATTTTCATATCACACCTATGGCCCTGATTATTTATGGCTTGCATGTATAAAACGTCTGAATTTGAAAAAAGTTGAAAGCTGATAAAACAAGCTTACTAACAGTCTCTGGAAAATTGTCTGTGACATGCATGGGCTAAAATGAAAACATAGTGGTGGTGAAACCAGTGCTGTGCATCATTTGAAAGAAGGCTGTTACCACCGGTCAAACGTTACATGCCATAGACAGACATATTAGATCTAAATGAGAACTAATATAGAGTTTAGATTGACGTATTAACATGACACGCATCTTGCCAGTGCTGCCGTTTCAAGTGTGGTTCTGCATCTTGCATGTTTATTGCCAGTCTATTTACACTGCTCACAAAAACTAAGGGGTATTTCACTATGGGATATTTAATTTTGAAACATCCCCTAATTTTTGTAAACAGTATTTTGACCCTGATGAATAAAGTAGATGACATTGCCAGAGGAAATAAAAGACGAAACCTGTTTGGTTGCTAGTAAATTGTGATTGAGTTTAGTAACAGCTTTACTTCTTGATCTTCCTTGCATTACATTTTGTAGTGGTATACTGTTTTAAATGACATATGTAAGTGATTACAATATTAGAGAGATAGGTTAAGGTTATTGTAGAAGTCTGTACAATTGAAAGGAGGCATTAGTCCCCTGTTGGGCTGCTGCTAGCCTGGTTATAAGATGAGATACAGTTCGGCATGGAGGCAAACTGGTTCCGTATGGTATTCTGTAGCAAATTTGCCCACATATGTTGCAGCTAGGCCTGTAGATCCTGCACACAAAGCTGCTCGATTGGTGATAAATCTGGCCAACAATCCTGCGAAACCCCTACTGTGCTTGGGCGAACGTTAAAAATTGTGAAAATGCCAGTTGGAAGCTCTGCCATGTTTTGCAACACATAGCCTAATAACATAACATAACAGGATGTCCTGCACATATTGCTGATCTGTTGTTGTCCATCATGTCACTACTAGGGGTGACCAATGATAATATGTGATCATAATTCTTCCCAGATGTTTAACACCAACAATTGAGGCAGTGTGTTGACACGCCCATCATCAATTCTGCTTTCGGTCCATAGAAGTCCGGGTTTCTGCTGACAACACCGTTTTAAATAAAGGTGACTGTGGCTGCCTTTCAGTGGCTCATGATGGGTGCTGTGGCAACCTTCCTTCTGTTAAGTGCCTGGAAATGGTCCAGGCAGCGACAGGGTTTATAGTGAAGGTGGCACCTGTGTCTGGATGGTAGACAATGAAACTGTAGGAGCCAGCAATCTGACATTCCTATATCGGTGTGTTATTTTTTGGGTCAATGAAAAGATTTTGAAGTTTATATTCTTTGCATTTATCCAAATGAATTTACAGTTTAGAAAAGCAAAAGCAGGCATGAACATGAATTAGCTGTTTAATTGCATGTGAATGTACATACACATATATACATGCATTTCTAAATCTAAAGGCTTAGCACAGTAATGGAGCACCACTGGATCTCAGCTAGAACCTATATAGCTTGTTTTTAATCTATGTGATACGATATGTGATGGCAGAAATATAGAACATTAGGGGTCCCGAACCTTTATACAAGTAAAGTACTAACTAAAGCATAAAACATGTTCTATTACAGAGCAGCTCGCTCAGCTTGCAGCAAGTCTGACCCGGCCAGAGTCTGGAATTTCTGGGCTGCCAGGTCCTCCTGGCCCCCCTGGACAAACAGGATCCCCTGGACAAAGTGGTTTTCCAGGACATCCTGGAGCCAGAGGCTTGCCAGGTCTGAAAGGACCTCCTGGTGTTATTGGACGAAAAGGACCTAAAGGTACAGTGTAGTAACAAAACTAACATAAGTACTTATTTATAGCAGTGTTCTTATATATTGCATAAATGTACACTTTGCGTTTCCTACATAATTGTGTTAACGTGCACTAATAAAAGGTGACACTGGAGACAGAGGAGAAAGAGGTCCTACTGTACGAGGCTCTAAAGGCATACCTGGACCCCCTGGACTCCCCGGTGAGTTTAAGATTTCCTTTGCATGTATTTGGGGAACAATTACTTTGAAAGAGTGGAGAAAATGTTTGGCATTATTTGGTCTACATTGGAAACAAATTGTTTAGTCCCTCAAACATGACCTCCTTATGCATCTGTATACACTCCTGCTATAATGATGATTCTAAAGCATATAAAGGTTTATTAATATTACAGCAGTCAAAGTCAGCAGTACTCAGTAAAGAACGCACCCCCTGAAGATGCAGGTATTAAAGGGAGGTCAGAAAAAAGGGATTGTGAACAATTACATTACATGGCCAAAGTAAGTGAACACCCTTCTAATTAGTAGGTTCGCCAGTGATAATGAAAGGCTAAACCAACCATAGAAGAATGAGTCACAGTGACGTTCTCAGCAACTTAGTGGGGCGTGCTCGAAAAAACTGTCCCCAGATATGCAACAGCAGTTTGGGGGAAGTTTCTCAGAAGAGCTGAAGCGGTTGCAGCTGCATCAAGACCAACTTTCCATGGTTTTAAAATGATGTTGAGCAAGGGTACCCCTCTCAACACCCAAAAAAAGTCTGAAAACTTTATGGTAGCGCTTGTATCTATTATTTTTTTTCTCTTGATATGTGTGAATAAAGAAAAATCTATCTGGGATCAAACCAAATTAATATTTCTGTTTTCTTTGCTACAATGACCTGCACTCACACCTTTACGTATCTTGAATGTTCTTAGGTGAGCCTGGGCAGCCAGCATATGGCAGCAATGGACATGACGGTATGAAAGGGCCTCGCGGTGTACCTGGGATTCCTGGCGTTCCAGGACCTCCTGGGCCTCCTGGCTATAACGGATACTGCGAGTCATCTCAGTGTGCTCTCAGCGCAGTAGCAGCACCACAATCTGCCAAAGAGTCCAGCATGAAGGGACCAGACAGACTTTAAAGAGACAAACAATAAAAACAGTGGCTGCAGGATGGAAAAGCTCAAAGACTGACAGAAGGAAGTCTTTAATAGTGGAGGTTTTTTTTGCAGGGATATCACATCTAGTACTGTTCCATCATGACGGTGATAATTAACACGACATACAGTTTGGTTTCCCTTAAAGATGCACCATGTCGGATTTAATTTCTAGGGGGCAGGGCAGGGTTGGGATTTGCGATAAACTTAACTGCTTCTTCATAGCGTCAAGTGAAATGCACTACCACCATCACCAAAGCAAAATAAAAACTACATTGTGTAAAACTCTTGTATAGTCATATTGAATAAATATTTGTACATTATCTGAACAATATATGTAAATGTACAGCTTTGCAAGGGCATTATGCTGATTTATGTTTTGTATTTTCAACATCTCCCTGCCCTTAAACTGGGCTGCCTTGCAGCTTTTTAAAATCTGTTCACGCCTTCATTATTGAGTTATCGTTTAACGTGTGCAAAGTGCTTTTCCTAGTTAAATAGGTAGAACTTTTCATTGGTATTATTTATTGTATACAAGGTTCAGTGTACCACCTACAATTGTGAAAAGGGGTAAATAAACAGTTTTGATAAAGCTCTGATTGTTGTATGTGATAAGATTCCTCAGCAGAAACGACTCAGTTTCCGAGCGTCTTCCTTGAATTTTTATTCTCTCGCGTCGGTGAACAGTTACTTCTCTCACTATACTAAAACACATACCCAGTGATAGTATAAATAGCCAGTCTAATAGTACACGTTTCAAATACCATACATAAATCAAGTATCCAAGAATTGTTACGTACATCAAATAAAAAGGCATACAAAATATCGCAGAGGTCCAGTTCCAAGCCAAAACACAAACATTACAATATTGACATGGCAGTAATTACACCGCTCCCAAAAATTAGGGGATACTTCATTTTGAAGTATCCCCTAATTTTTGGGAGCAGCATAGTAAACAAAGTTTGGATAAACAAACTAGATGTCACACCTTCCATATGCATTTCACCAACAATTAACTCGTTTTTTTAAATTCATGATTTTCCTGCCATATAGATCTGCAGTTGTTTCACAAATGAAGCCTTTTTGAGTGCCTTTGAGACCTCTTTCAATTTTACTAAGGCATTGCAGGAGCTTCAAAAACAAATGACACTCAAAATATTTATTTTGATGTCATATTGTTGTAAAAAATACTGTTGTTTGGCAAAGGGCACTCCTGTAACAACTTGTTAAAAATGTGTTCACAAGCCAATGGCAACAAATTAGCAACTTTCAAAACGTGAACAAATCTATAGAAGTACTAACTTGCCAACTAAGAGGCCACAATGTAAATAAAGACGAAAGGGGTTACTCACGAGTGAATAAGAAAACTCATTATTTCACATGTTCACCAATTAAAAGAACTAACTGTCCACATTACAAAAACATCTCGGTTACGCGTTCAGCTGGGTTTCAGGTGAAGCTCTACTGAATGCAGCAGTTGTTGCGATGGCCATTTGAATCTTTAAAGCGAAGGCGCATCTTTGGACGATACTTCTCCAGGTAGAAGAGCTGCTTGCTGTTAAATGCTCCCCGACGCTTCCTGATAGAAAAACAACTGCATTAATATTGAAAAACCACATACCATTTAATGCCCTAACCAGCTCTCTCACCCACTGACCTGCTATAATAAGGGACGAGCTGAAACTAAACATCACAGAGTGAGCGTGTATCAGTGTTACGTAACATGTCGATGGACCTCTGAATGGCATCTTGCTTCAACCTGCAGCTACACAGTGTGTAGCATTTTGAACAAATATGCACGCAACAGGACACTCGCACGTGTAACAAAGAGCCCTGAAGTCTGTTGTGAGCCAATATTAAAATTATATTACTAAAAGCTTTCAAAGACTATAATAAATGTGGGGATTTTTCCACAAGACGGAATATTGGTTTTCGATTAATTATATGTAGCAAAGGCTCTTATCTAGTGTGACAACTGATACAATCTCGTCTCACATGAATATTCATAGTCTATAATGGATAAGCTCTCAGTGCCACGGGCTAAGCACCAGGTTTCCTGCGACCCTGATCAGGATTAAGCAGTTAAGTAAATTAAAAAAAATGAATGAATGAATTACTTTTTACAGTCCAAACCCTTTCCCAGAACAATTTAACTGTATAACATGTTATGTTTGATTCATTATTTTTGACCTAGTGGGAGATTTACCAATTAAATTATACAAAATTATATTCCTGGTATGTTTGCTTTGCTTAAAACAGTGCTTGTCAATTGGGGGCGTTCCCCTTGTTACAGTAATATTCTAAATACATAAAAAAGACACTTGTAATAATCCAACGGAATGATGATTCACTGCTAAAAATGTCTGAGGACTACATATTTAAATTATTACAATGGTAATCTAAAATTAGATAGTTACCATCAGAAGCAACTACTCTGTTTTAAACCGCACTTACTGTCTGATGAACTGGACAGCATCTTCATATTTCATTCCACACTCAATCAAAGCAAGGGCAACCAGGACAGGAGCTCTGCAAGAAAGAAAATAAAACCCTTCAAATCCTGTACCACAGATATTAGAGAAAAGAAAAGCGCTGCATGATTAATCTAATCGTAGTTTCAGCATGTGCGATTATATAACTGAAGTGCTGCGTTTGAATTACATTAAAAATATATGCATGTGGGTGACTGTGTAATCCGTGGGTTTGCACGCTGTTCACCATCCCTTTGTATGATGACAAGTTAGTCCGTGCATATCTCTATACATGTTGTGTGTCTGAAATCTTGGTGAAATATGTAGACAGGCCAATGGGGTTTCAGACAGAACCATGGTCACATGACTATCCGGGATGCACACCATTCATTCATTCAAATCAATTTTGTGGAAATGTGATTTCCATTATAGGGGGATATTTTGGATTTGAGCACAGCGCCACTGAACAGAAAAAATTACAGGGAGGGGCCGTACTAAAGGTCAATACGCATGAAGCCAAATTATTTACACTTAGAGATTTTTTTAAATTATCCACACCCTGAAAAAGAGGTATTGGAAAGCTTCATAAAACTTTTTTTCTATGATAAATATAATAAATACCATGGCGTGAATCAAATTGAAATGGCTACACTGCAGTGGTATTCCACTACGTCGACCTGTGGTCAAGCGGGACGACTGAATCATGTCAGCATACCTGCCTACTTTGTCAATTATGATGAATAATGAATCTCTGCTCTGTGTTTTAAAACAGGCATTGGCTGGATGCAACCTGCGTGAGTAACGTCAAATCACTAACATTATTAAAGAGGTGGGAACATAACACTGGATTAGTAAGTGCTTAGAACATACTTCACCTGGCATTGGTACGTTAGTGATTTCAAATTGATTTAGTTTTTTATGGTGTTCTATTTAATAATAACAAACCATTTAACTAAAACAGCATTATGAATGTTTAAGCATCTAAGCTTTGGATATTATTTGGTATTTTGTAAATAAGTCATTTTAAAATTGCATTTTATGCTACTTAATTTTTTTTATACTAACAAAAATGACATCCCCCATTTTTTGTGAGCAGTGCATTTGTGATTTGAGAATTACATTTCACTACATGTTTATTATACCCTCAATATGACCTTTTCACCAAATCGTACAGCCCAATTCAAGAAGAATTTGTTTTGACATTCACTGTATTTCCAGTGAAAAACTAAAGGAAATGAAAAACATCAACCCTGACTGACTTCATACACCAATTTTCATTTTTCTCTTACTGTAGTGTTTTTCAACTTGACACTTCATTCCTCCCTTTTAACACATTTACATTATTTAGCAGCCCTTATCCAGAGCGACTTAAACTGCTTTAGGACATAACCAGTAATCTAAACAAAAATACACTTATGAAACTGTAACGGTTATGTGGGTTTTTTTAGAGAGAGAAATAAAAAGGCAGGGGTTAACTGAAGGAAGTGCAAAATAAACACAGAGCTTAGGCTTGTAAACAGGCACTTGTAAAGCGTGAAATCCGCATCCACTAGAGGGGGCTCTATCACACCCAAACGACAATTACTATTACAAGTAAATCAGAGCAGTTAACCTTTGGAATGTGTCCTTTAAATTTCTGTTTGGAAAATGATTACTCATTACAACATACAATGAATTTAAATAATCATCACAAACCAACTTTTCTGTTTCTTTAAGCATACATTCAAGAGCAACTGCAAAACTGAGAGCAATCTGTCAGTCTGTCCTCCTTCTGCCCTCACACAAACGTCCTCACCATTTCCCATGCTTGTTCATATTTTAACAAAATTGTGTCACCACTTTTGCTCTGCACCAAATCAAACATTAACATTGCCTCAGTGTGTTTACATGCAGTTAATCTGATAACTGCAAAAAATCAGATAGTCAGTTATCAGATCACTAAGTTGATATTAACTTGGATAATCAAATAAGAGGAAAGCTCAGAGTTTACAAGATGAGTCTATTATTATTTTTTTTTACTATACCATCCTATAATCTCACAGAAGGATGCAATTTAAAACCTCAAACTTTAAGTAATTAAATACAAAAGTCTTAATTCCTTCGTGCATGTACTGCATTTCCGAGTCTCCCCAAATGTGTTTGGTAGCCGTAAACGTACTCAACCATCGTGCTACTACCCATCAGCTTTTTTCAGATCTCAGAAAGTATGATCCGAGCTCAAAATCACCTTCCAAGGCCAGCTACACAGTGGACAGCAATGCAGCAGCCAGGTTCCTCCCGAAACTTAATCCTTAGCAGGTTCAACCAGTCTTCAACAATCTGGTTAGATGGAGGAGCTCCATCATCAAATGGCCAATCCTATAATGGTTTGTAAGAGGCATGATGGAAAGAAAAAGTTAAAATGCTGTAAGTGAATTGTTGTATTCATCTACATTTGTAGCAATCACAAGCACTCTGACATGTAACTCTGACATGTTTAGTACTGCTTCCAAATGTTACCATTAACCACAACTTTGACTGGACTTACCAGAACCTGGATGCCCTCTTTGGCCACCAAGTTAGCATCATACGTTGCCTCGCACACTCTAACAACTGTTGTCACCCCATACTTCTTTAGTTCCTAATAAAAATAACAAATAGTTACACACTTTAAAAAACAAAAATTATGAATTAACAATTTTAACTTTTGCCATTTAAAAAAAAAAATCCCAATTATTTGAAAAAAAAGAAATAAAAAGATAGATATAATCTCACCTCAATGAATTTACTTAGAGTGGCATTGGTGGGGTTGTGGGTGATGAGGAACCTCATATTTTTATAGGTAATCTCCACAGGGGCAGGTCTGTTCATACGAGCCATTGCTAACAATGTAAAATTTAACAAAATCTACCAAAATGGCAGGAAACTCACCAACCAATTTTTTAAAGAAGACCAAAAATCCAACAAAATAAAACTCAAACTCTGGGAGGGGAAAAAGAACAAGGAAAAATGAAAACAGGTCAAATAAAACAATAATAAATAAAAAAAAGGCTGGTCCTCAGGTGAGCGAGGGGACAGAGGGCCAACGAGGGCAGTGCACTGCACTTCCGAAGATTTTCTACCCCATCCAGACTGGCCTTGCTGCTGTGGACGCCTAATCTCCGCGCCTGATGCCGCCAACTTCAAAACACTCACACAAGTCTCTCTTCCAGTGAGGTAGCAAGGCTCGCCGTTCACTTCTCTGCATATACGCCGTGCTGAGCCTGGCAGTAGTCTCCACTGCCCTTCAAAAACTCCATAAATGTGTGACCCAATACACCACAGAACTGCTGCAATGGCATAAAACAGAGACATAGACAGGTTATGTGCAAGTAAACAACCAGGCTGTAAAAACTGTACATAGGCCTAGCACCTTAATTATAAATGTTGCATTCGCACAGCAAATGGGTCTGGAATTTATGTGTGCCACTTTCCATGCCATATGCAACATTTTAAAGACAGTGGGAATTGGCACCAACAATACATAGTTCACTTTTTAAGTGACACAGCTCCATAAAACTGCACATAATCATATATTCATCCTTTTGGTGTCTACTGACATCTACTGCTAACTGCCAAACAGCCTAAATATTTGCAGCTTAAAGTTGGTTGAACCTCCCTAATCAAAACATAATGACATGATTATACTTAAGGGTAAAACACAGGCTGTGAACAGACACGTTCTTGGATATAAAAATAATCTAGACTAAACGATCTTTTGTGGGGGGAAAAACTTTTGAGCTTTATTACAGTAGGGCAACATGGCTTTTCAGTGTTCTGAACTGTGAGCATTTTGGTTGCATTTAGGCCTTATTTTTAAATGAATACAAATGGTATACTTATTTAATATCACTAGAGATTAGATTTAGACCCGACTGTGCCAGCGCTTTTACAGAGGATTCATTGGGTTTGTCTCAGTAACTAGTAAATTCTCTTGCGGCCTGCTTCCTATGTGGAACTTTTTTAAGCAACAATGAAAGCCTAAGCTTGTTAATGATACAGACTAGTAGTTAGTTTGTTCCTGCTCTCTGCACACAGCCAGTAAACATACAGCTCACAAAAATTAGGAGACACTTCAAAATGAAATCTTAAATTAGTTAAATATTCTCAAATTTTTGTGTGCAATGCATGAACTTATCATGAACGCTAAAGTCTTACAGGTCTGTATTCTAGTATGTACCATTTTATCTTTAACAACTTTTTATCTTAATCAGTTGAATCTTTCCTTTAAGCTTCTTTTTGGAGTAATGCTGTAATGCATGCACATTTTTTCTGAGCTCTGGTAAGAGGAAAATACAGACAAATGCTATTCCACTCACTGACAAAAATAAAGAGGTCGGATTGCTAGAACATCTCTGCATGCAGTTACGCAAATACTATTAGTGTGTCCTGATTAGACACTGCACCATGCCACAAGAAAACAAACATGCTTCCCCTGCTATCTATATAAAAATGTTATCAGGCTACTTTTTTGTAATTTACCTCGTTAAGAGATTGTTGACTGATAGGCATGCCTCCAAAGACATTTTGCAGTTTTTTTTGGACAAATTGGCCATCAGCCAAGCTGTTCTGTCCTAGATGTTAGGAAACGTTGGGAGTGGTTGTTCCGTGAGGGGATGCACACACGTTGGACAGGCTCGATGGCCCAAAAAGATCACCAGTAAAAAGAATGGTTTGATCCACAGGCAAGCATGAGCAGCTCCCACTGTCTTGTTGTGCACAATCCAGACACAGGTGACATCTTCATTTCACACCCCTCTCTCTGCCCAGACCATTTTCAGGAGCTCAGGAGAAGGACAATTGAGCCAAAGGGAATAGATGGCAGGAACCAAGGCAACTTTTAGCAGCAGAATAGCATAGTAAAAGACCTCGCAAATATAATGGGTGCCAAGAAGTCACACATCTTAACCGCCCCATGTTGAAGGAATACTGGGCACCCTCTACGTTCAAAGCTGGCATATGGAAGCACTCTGGCTTTTATAAAGTTGAAGGGAAAAAGGACCTGGACAAGAGCCACACTATATGCAAGTTGTGTCCAACTAGACTACAAATATTTTGGAAACATGGCAAACATATACCATTTTACAGATTTACAACTGGAGGCGAAAGAAATAACGCCCAGTTGTAGTTGCTGCCAACTAGAGGACCATGGAACAAGAGATTTAAAAACTTCCACACAACGTGGAAAGCGTGAAGCAAACTCATTTTATTGTCAAGGACTTGCTTCTGTACTCCGTTGTTTAAAGTCGAGATAAAGCATCTCGTCTTAAAGATATTTTACTGACACAGCAATATCCATACTCTAACGACGGATAGTAGGTTTATTATGGATCATTACAAATGACTTACTTGAAAATGACAATGATGTATTCGCTCACAAAAAAGATAGATCAAGATATCAAAATCGCTAAATACATTTGACTTTACTGAAACACTAAAGGTGATACTAAGAGTTAAAATCTTACTGTAAGCCTGAAATGAATAAAAATTTATTTCAGTTTTTTAAAATCCACAGATTCTGAATATTGTACGCTTTATAAAATGTAGTTTTGATCCAAACACCCACATCTACTACATGCCTACGTGTGTGTAAAACATGGATATGCTGGACAAAGATGGTTCACATCCTGAGCATGACATCTGGAGATGATTTTATCACTCTGCTCAGAACACCACGTAACTTGACGCCTATGAACGGTTTATTTGTACAGACAGTGAATCTGTGGGTAAAAAAGGATTCCAGTAGACAATCGTTAAATCTTTTCTACACACTGAAGTGCAATAGACACAGGTAATGTGCAAAGGCAGGTAGAAATACAGAAATAAATGAGTGAAGCACGAGTGATGCTATATTTTGAAGGCATTTACGATAACTTGTGACTGAATCCACTCAGGAGATAGTGTTAGGTATCATAGAGCTTATTAAAAAGCCAGGTATGCACAGAATATTGGCCAACCTAAATTATTCGGTCAACCTGGCAAAAAAAACCCAATAACATTACATTGAAAACAATGACATTATGTAGACCGTTACTCTATTACGTTGCTTCAACCCCATGTCAAAAGGTTATTTGAAAGACTTGCTCGCACTGTAGAAAACTATCCTTGCCCAACCCTGTAATAAAGCTTAAAAGCCCCCCACCCGCAAGGAAAAAAGTATTTCAATACCTTCTACCACAAATAATTAAAAACAGGTCGGCACTGGTTATGCTGGGAGAACATTACTTCAAATGTTCTCCCGATAAACGAAAAACTTGTTGGAATCTCAACTTAATCTCAAACAAGAAGAGCACACACAAGAGGGCCTTGGACCTTAAATGATATGAAGAGAATCTGTAAGAAGGATTCAAATTCCCTGCCCTGTATTCTACAACCTTATAACATTTATAGGAAAAGACCAAGTGCTGATTTTTTTTGTGGCAATTAAATTGACTTTCGTTAGAGCCAAAATGTTTCTCATTTATTCAGTTTACGGCATCAAAAACATCATTCCTTATCGCCATATATATATATATATATTCCTTATATCCATACTCATCTTTAGCATGGATGGAACGTCCTTCACATTTTGTTCAGACCGTACTGACGGAGCCACATATTCATATATGAATGCAAGACAAAGTACACTACAAACTACAAATGTATTTACCCATTTTATGCACCCAAGCTTGGTCTGCCCAATTATTCAGTCTGACACCAATGGAGGGGGTCAGAGAACACAGCAAATGGTCTCTGTGCTGCACCAAGCTCAAACACAGGTCTATAAAGCGAAAGGCCGTTGTGCCACCTGAGCATCCGTCATAACGCTAAGTAAAATGTCAGCTTGTTCAGTGTAAGGATGTCAGTATTGGTAATAATCTATGCTCAGAACTCTGACATTGTGTGGGAAATAAATGGAAACATTACATCCCTATAACTATGAATTACAGATACTAAATTATAGGGCATGACAGAAATCCAGCACAACTGAATCAATTTGAAGTTATTGTTAAAAGAAGCCAATGAAAAGCCACTGCTGATTAATTTTAGCAGAGAAAAAACAGTGGTTGACATTTGTATATTGGGAATAATGGGAAAATGCTGAACATGCACAAGAAAAGTTTAGATCTTGCTTTTTAAATTTATATGCGGAAAACTGAGCATAAAAGATAATTCGTGACTTGGATCTCATGACCACATTAAGTTGAGTCATGCGCATATAAAACATTTTGCTTGGACTCAGCATGGCTCCGTGTTCCAGATCATTCTGACATTAGAAGACCAAGATATGCTTGTGAAATTTCCATTTTGAAACGTGAGATGTGTTCCAGACCTGTTCTCTGAACTGCTTATCATTTGTGTTGCTTCAGCAAACGGCGTGATCGTTTAACTGCAAATGCGTTCTTAAAACATGCATTCATATTAAACCGGGTGATTAATAATTTAATCCTTTTCTACCTGAAATGTCACAGGTTAAACATCCATCGCTAGCTCTCCTTATCACGTGGCTTACTGACTGAAATCAGCGTATATGTTATGTTAATCTAGTCATATCGAGGCAAACAGATAAATGAATACGCAACGAGTACCAAACAAACGAAGAAAACAAAACATATGTATATGTATACATATTTTTAAATATAAAGAAGCTTCTATTTGGAAGCCTAGAGTCAGTGTGCTAATGCGGCAAAGATGTCTGGCTAATAATCTGTCGGCCCGACGAGAATGACCTGAACATTTCGCCGTGGAGTTCAATTTGCATAGCACTATTTTCCTACTTTAAATGGGCGAACATCTTATGGTTCCCAATTGATAAACACAAACAAACAAAATGAGCAAAAAAAAAAAACCCCTATTACCCCTACCCTTACTATGCTATAATAGAAAAGCTTGCTAACCACCTAACGTAAATACTCTCGCCCAAAAAGACGAATACAATTAAATATTGATTACGTAACCGATAATAATTTATGCATGATAATAACAAATGAAAATTTAACGCCACACGCCGGTTTGATCAGTTCACATATTTATCTTAGCTAACGAGCTATGCCAGCTAACGTTACCATCCAGGCTAGGACAATGACCTCGTTTTAAAATAAATTCCCTAAAAATATTTAAAAAGAACCTACAGATAAACAATATAAGCAAAACGTCGTACTTACTGGAATATGCTTACTCATTGAAGATTGTAGCTTAACCATAAAGCCGGTCCCTAAAAAGCGGTAAATACGTAAATTGAGTTTCCACCATACAGCCGCTACAGCAGCGTCGAGTCTAACGTGTAAGAGAAGGAGCTGATCACAAAGAGTCGATTCCTCGATTCTATGGAATGGGGAATCGTCTGAATGAGCCAGAGTCGATTCTCCAGAGCAAACGATTCAGTTCATAACAACACACAGATCAGTCAAATTGTTTTTTTAAATATATATTTTTATTTCATTTAATTTATTGACCTTATTTATACTGTATGTGCAATGTAGGCTATAATATACAGTATATATATATATATATACATTTTATTTGGTACACCGATGCCTTATATTTCCTGTTTTAGCGGATTATGTACACGTACACTACCGTTCAAAAGTTTGGGGTCACTTAGAAATTTCCTTATTTTTGAAAGAAAAGCACAGTTTTTTT
>JAVSBV010000002.1:7956670-7984589 GCA_033117975.1 Parotocinclus spilosoma | reverse complement strand
TACTCCGGTTTCCTCCCACAGTCCAAAGACATGCGTGTTAGGTTAACTGATTACTCTAAATTGGCATTGACTTGTGTATATATATAACTAGTGTTGAGATAAAACTTGTGTATGTCACTTACATGGCCACTGATGCGGATAGCGACAATAAAAAGAAGCCAAATTAATAAAAATGATATGAAAGAAAACTTTTTTTTTTCCTTTTAAGAACTACACAGCTAATCCGTTGTGCAATATAAGCTTCAACCAAACGCATTTATTACCAGAACAACACCCTATTATATAAGATCTTTGTTGTTTTGTTTTATAAATTTTGTGTGGTCAATCATACCTATAGAGGATCAGGGTTTGTATCTGCAGTAAACCCATAAAACATCAAAAACTTTAACTTCTCCCTTTTTTTCTCTTCTATTTGTATAGGCAACATGGACCGCCACCATTATGAGACCTTTGAGAAATTTGGAAATGAGACATTCATCATCCATCTGGACAATGGCAGGGGGTGAGTCATCTTTAGCTTTTATGCAGCCATGTTTTTGATAAGCTCTCTCAAAGCAAGAAAGAATATGCCAATTGTTTCTACTCACCGTCAGTCGTCATCTGACACCATGGAAACTGGAGCTTGCTTTAAAATGGATGAGGAAGGTCAAAATTAACAGGTCTGTAAAAAAACTGTAGGAAACTGTGCAGAACCACAACCCTGACTGAAGTAATGTGTTAATGTGTTATTTTGTTTAACACATAATCACTCATGGGGACAGGCAAAAGTTGATATGACGTTATGTTTTGAACAAAATGGGTTCTGGTTATCACTGCAGTATTGCTGTTGAAGTGTTTTGCTAAAAGACATTTCATTATTTGTCATAAAACAAAGATTCACTGCTTACTAGCAAACATGTATAATGCAGTAATCCTCAATTACTTGTTGACTGAATTACTCAAATCTGAAGTACTAAAATGTGCATTATTTCTCACCTCTCAGGTTTGGTAAGCATGCGCATGACGAAATGTCAATATTGGTACCTTTGAGCCAGTGCTGCAGGTAAGCGTCATTATCCCCCCATTATAAATAGTTTGTTATTTAACAAGTGTGCCAGTGGACCATACATATTTTACAAGAATGCATTTCTGAATGTGGTATGATTAAGTAAAAACAAAAAACCACACCAGAACAATACATTTTTTTCATTTCTTGTTATTTAATTTGCTACTTTTAATAAAAACAACATACTTACATTTTACATTAATTAGCAGCCCTTATCCAGAGCGACTTACAGTTGATACAGTCTTACAATCCAAGCAATTGTGGGTTAAGGGCCTTGCTCAAGACAGAGGCAGCTTGGCAGAGGTGGGATTTGAACCCTGGACCTTCTGGTTCATAGTCTTACCCACTACACCACCACAGTCCTTTGTGCTGTCTTTACAGGTCTACTTAAGCTGCTATCATGTGTGCCAAGCATATTGCTAAGCGATATTGCTAACAAGTGCTAAGTGCTTTTATGCCATGGAATCTCGTGATACACAATAATAAGCAATGCCATAGAAGAACCAAAACCATACCAATAATTTAGCAATTATATTTCTATTTGTTATATGTAATGTAGATAAGGTGATAAGGGGACCATTTTGAACACAGCCCATAAATACAGGGGCTTTAGATGGTCTTTAGCATCAGACACCAGTGCACTACCTAATGAGCGTTTAGTTTTAAAGAACTAAAAATATTTTTTTAATTGTTATTGAATTTTTTTTATTCCAGAAAAGGTATAAAAGCTAAACTTTCATCATTTCATCAACCCGTACATAAACCTACTGTGTTTTACTCCTCTTTTCCTCTGCCTTATCAGGGTGAGGAAATCCACCTACCTGCGCATGCAGCTTCTGGCTAAAGAGGAGTACCAGCTGAGCACGTTAATGGAGGAGTCTCTTCTGCACGACCGCCTCTCTCCCATCCTTATTAGTCCGCACCTGCAGGCTCTAGACCGTCGCTTGCGCATGGCCCTCAACGTGCTGGCTGAATGCGTGGAGAAGGAGGGCTACAGTGCCGTGGTGGAGGACGACACGGAGGCTCACAAGACCGGCAGGGCCAGGTAGTGGAACCCAGGACATTCACTGGGACAAACGAGCCTCGGGCATGTCGAGCTTGAGACGCGACTTTGAATTCAGTGAATTCCAAAAGACTTTCAATGGACGCCTCTGAAGCGCCACTCTGCCCTAAGGACATGAGAGGGATTTTTAAGACTTTAAACTGAAGGCAGTATGGTAAAGACTTCCATATTGGTTCATTTTCGTGGAACCCTCGAGCACCTGGGATTATTTTTTCCATTCAGTCTGATTTGATTTGTGACTAAAATCCAAAGGTTTGCATTCTAGCCAGGGTGGAAGTTGTTACGTAACACCATTTATTACATGGCGGAGTCCCAATTTATTCAGTTTGGACATCGCTGTGTCATTCCAATTGGAGCAGGGATGGTGATTACTGAATTATTGGAACAGAGAGCTGAGCACTGTCGAGCCGGGTTGCTGGACTGTATAGAGGAAATATAAAACCAGTGAATGGTAAATGACCATTGATATTCAAATTTAGTCTAGGCCTAGGACGTGTCCTTTTACCTGGCTTTTAATGTACTACAGTTAGCCTAGAACATACAGAACTATTTATAGCTGTCATTTACTTTCTGTGTAGCCATGCTCTGTGTTGAGATCTTTAACATGAAGGTATGTTAAGCTTTAAGAGGAGGACTGCAGTGCGGTGACTCTCCTCTCTTCTCCTCTGTCTGACCTGATTTAGTTTCCACTTGGATAGAGATAGAAGCACCGATAAATTGGACGCTCTGCAATCCAATTCTTTTTTCCAGCCTCGTGAACTTTGCACTTCCTCTCTCGTTTGGAGTTATTCACTGATGGAGTGAGTGCGTAATTTGAGGTTATTCAAAAGTGCACTCTTGGTAGAAACTTCATAGAGGAGTGCAAAATGACACTAATTGGTGTTTCTGTTTGGGCTCTGCCTCCCGTCCCCGACACCATGCCGAACACACCTGTTTCCCCAGTTTGGGAGCTTTACAGTGTCAAGTGCAGCGACATGTTAATCCTGTATCCTCTGCATATCATTCCCAGGTGAGATGATCACCTGTGGGTGAACTCTCATAAACAGGGCAGGTTATTTGGGATTGGTCCGTTTGGATTTGGAAAATTGACTATGAGCAAATTGATCATATATTTGGTTTGCTTATAAAATCTATTTTAGACTATTTGTGACTTAAGTCGTAAGAGGCTTCTGTTGGAAACAGTAGTTCCTGAAGACCTGGGCTCAAACACCAAGCTGAACTTGAACGCAGAGGTCGGGTGGGACAATTACAGAACCAATGGACTAGCACCCTGTCTAGGGTGCACCGCTTGCCTTCAGCAAATTTCAGTAAAGGCTCTGGACCACCTTGTGAACCAGACCAGCATAAGCCAGGGCTAAATGGTATGCTATGTTTTGCTTTGCTTTTCAAAAACTTGTAAGTGCTCTGTATGGTTTATCTTGAGCTTATCTTGCTGATATTCTAAAGCAGTATAGTCCATCCTGAGTATCATTTTCATTACATACATAACAGCAGTTATAGGTCAACCGGAGAAACATATTTCTCTACTATCACCCCAAACTGTGGAATAGTGTTCCAGGTTACATTAGGAATGCAGTGTTTTTCAATCCAGATTAAAAACCTACTTGTTTAACTTGGACTGTTGATTGTTGATTGTCATGTCTTTGCTCTCTGATAGATAAATCAGGTTGATTTACTTAACGGCACAATTTGGAGCTGGTCTCAGAAGAAATTGATTCCTCAGATACAGGGGTCTACATAGATTTGGATTCAGTACAGCAGATTTATCAAGATTCACCAGCTTTGCTAAATGAGAAGCATCACATCTTAATAAACACAACATATGGGTTAAGCAACTGGCTCAAGATCTTGGCACCAAAAGGACCAGCCTTGAAAATCATTTCATGTATATTGACTATGTAATACACTGCTCACAAAATTGTGGGATATTATAAATTCATAAATATATATGGGATATTATACACATGGGATATTTTATTAGTTGTTCATAATTTTTGTGAGCAGTATAGTTGGAATTTCTGCAGCTATGTATCAGCCCAATACCATCATGATCGTGTTTGAGTCTTCCAGCCAGGTCAGGAATCATAAAAACACATGATTAGCCATGTTTGAGGGAGTGGAGACCATATGAAAAGATAATTACCCAGTGCTACAGTAATGAATGCATTGCCTCCCTGTCCAGGATGTATTTGTGCTTGTATCCAGTAAGTACTAGGTTAAGTTCCAGGCCCACCTGACCAGAACAAAAAATCTTATATTTGTGTATGTTTCTTTTTTTTAACTTGCACAGTTCATGATGAAATGGTCGTCTACTTCACTTTTTGTTAACTATGCCCAAAGGCAAGTGCTTTTAAAATTTCCAGAAGCAGCTTTGAATTATTGCCAAGATATTTTTCATTTTTGTGTTCTTATCCAAAATGTGAGATTTTGAATGATTAACGTTGTTGGTTGCATTTGCAATTGCACAATTTGTTTTATTGTTTATGTTATTTCTGTTTTGGGACACAATATTAAAAATATAATTTATTTATTCATCAACAAAAATGTGATTCAAGAATGAGTGCATGTGTGTGTGTGTGTGCGTACGTGTGTGTGTGTGTGTGTGTGTGTGTGTGTGTGTGTGTGTGTGTGTGTGTGTGTGTGTGTAAAATCACAGAATTGAATGTTTCAGGATTCTTTACAAATCTACATCACAAAACTAGATTCTGGACTGTAAGGGGCCAGGGGGATTATGGGAATTCTCAGCGGGGACAGTGTAGAGACAAGATTAAGGGAGGGTTCAAGATGCTAAACTGGTTGTAATTTCTCCCACTGCTAGCATTGTGTATGTGTACTCAAGTTCAAAATACTCTATGTAAACCCGAAAGTGGCTTTTGTTTACAGCTGTTCATATGTTTGATTTTTCCCCTTCTCTCTTATGCATTTTTACAGTAAATAGTTGTTCTAATAGTTGTTAACTAATCTACTCTGACTTTCCCTCCAATGTGTGACAAGAACTTTTTTGTACCATTACTGAATGTGAATAATCCAACAGAATAAATTAGTTCTTTCTCTACCTATGCCTAAATAACATCTGCACTCAGATTGGGCAGATCTCCCTTCAATACAACTGGCAAAGCACAACTGGCAAAATAGCCACTGGGAAATACAACTGGCAAAGCATTACATTTTATTTATTTTCTCCAAGCACTGCATATTTAAATATACACTCCCCTCCAAATGTAATAAGGTCTGGCCTTTTATTTTATTTTGGGGTTACTCCCTTCAGTCTTTTCTTTAGCTGGTAAAATGCATGTCCTATAGTGTTTAAGTCTGAGTATTAACTAAGCCAATCCAAACCCTTCCATCTCTGGACCCTGATGAACCCCTTTGTACTTTTGGCAGTGTGTTTAGGGTCATTATCTTGCTGAATAAAGAAGGATCTTCCGATCAGTTTGGAAGAATATTTATTTAATTTGACAGAAAAAATATTTTTGATAGACTTATGAGTTCATTGTACTGCCATAATGTGTGACATCATCAATGAAGCTTAAATTAGCCCATCCCAGAAGAAGCCATGCAATCTCACACCGTGACATTACCTCCACTGTGTTTCATAGATGTATGTTGCGATCATGGGCAGATAATTTATTACTCGAAACTTTAGCCTTTCCATGACATTGGTCTTGTCAGTCCATAAATCTTTGTCTTAGAATTTGTGAGGCTTGTATTCATACTTCATGACAAATAACAACCTTGTCTTTCTATTCCTTTTTGTGAACCTTCTGGTAAAGCCTCTGTACTGTTTCATAAAGTCTTCTGCAAACAGTACATTGTAAAGCATTCACTCCTGCCCTCTGGAGGTTGTCGCTGATGTCAGTAACAGTTGTTTTAGGGTCTTATTTTATAGCACACATAATGTTTCTGTCATCACCTGCTGTGTTTTTTCTTGGTCTACCTGTTCGACATTTGTTACTTAGAACACCAGTGGTGACTTTCTTCTCCAGGACAATCCAAATGGTTGTACTGGCTATGGCTAATATTTGTGCAATGGCTCTGATAGATTTTCCATCTTCTCTCAGCTTTCACAATTGCTTGTTTTTCACCCATAGACAGCTCTCTGGTTTTCATGTTGGTTACTCTAACTATAAATGCACAGTCTGCTAAACCCAAATCTGAAACTGAGCATAAACATTCAGTGCTGTTTATTGTTTAAATAATTAATGTATTGGGGCACACTTAAGCAACAAAACACACCTCACAGCCAGTATTTTTCAATACTTTTGCTCAGAAGAAAAATGGCTGGGTTAAATAATCTGGATCATCTGAACTGTGTATTCAGATTTAAATAGCTGGAAATAAAAGCTGAATATTTTGTCTCATATTCATATTTCAATGTCAAACCCAAATGTTTTCAGTCTAGAGCTTAAAATAAAAGGATTAACTGTTCCAATACTTTTGGAGAGGAGTGTATAAGACATACCTAAAACACTTTGGTTTACACTTTGGTCTACGTTTGTTTTATTTGCCAGCATTAAAACAGGGGGAGGATTTCTTTACATTTGAGAAGTAAAAACAGTGTATGAGAGCAGTTCTTTGTCGAGCAAGCCCTGTCTTATCCCAGTGCTCATTAGAAAGATCATCATCGACAGTCACCAGGCAACTGGAATCAGACTGGGTGAATCAGGAGCCATTGCTTAAACAAAGCAGCAGCAGGTAAGCTGGTTTACCCCCCCCCCAAAATCACCAGCTTTCCTTCACCTTACCAAAACATCATTATATAAATATTTTCTTATTATGTATGTATTCAGACTAAGCTGCCAGATGAGGGGGGTGTGATGCAACACATTAATGGCACATATGTCATTAAATCTGCTTGTTGTTTGGGTTTAGGCAGTGCATGCGCTGATAAATGAAAGCATTTTTAACATCATGCATATTCATGGAGGTGCTGTGATTCACTAGATTGTGATTCGTTTTATTTATAAGCCATGTTTTTATGTTAGCAAACTGTGAATTCGGTATACAGACACTAAATGAATAAGTGTTATGGAACTGAGTCATATAAGCCTCTAGAATGACTTCTATTAATTACCACATAATCATGAATAAAATATGTGTGCATATTAAATGCTTATAATCATATGGATTTGACGCATATCACTTTGCAGGACAGTGAGTGCTCACAAAGTTTTGTTGTGAAAATATTCTTAGATTTAAGTACATTACAGTATAAAAATGACTATCGTAATGTCCGGTCAACACCCATCACATCCAACGTCCTGTTTCATAGAACTTAATGAGGTGGTTAAAGGCACGTGCAATGTGCAAGGCTGGGAAACTGACCTAAACCTGACCTCTTTGGAATGTTCTAAAAAAACAGTCACAGTCCTAAACGGAATTCATTCATTCATCCATTATCCTTCCTCTTAATCCACACGGGCCAGCCGGTGTCCACCCAAAAGCTCTGGGTGCAACAACCCTAGATGAGGCGCCAATCCATCGTAGGGCACACAC
The DNA here is from genome assembly GCA_033117975.1 of Parotocinclus spilosoma. Classification (NCBI taxonomy): domain Eukaryota; kingdom Metazoa; phylum Chordata; class Actinopteri; order Siluriformes; family Loricariidae; genus Parotocinclus; species Parotocinclus spilosoma. Next base: position 7,976,985 of record JAVSBV010000002.1, on the reverse strand, counting down.
ACTGCCACACACTAGGAGCACTGTTTAAAGACACCAACTAAGCTAACACGCCTGTCTTTGGACTGTGGGAGGAAACCCGAGTACCAGGAGTAAACCCACACAGATACGGGAAGGACATGCAGACTCCAAACAAAAATGTCCCAGGCCGCTCCTCCCTGGCATCGAACCCGTGACCCTCTTGCTGTGAGGCAGCAGTGCTACCCACAAAGCCACCGTGCTGCCCTCTACATGGAACTCGAACCATGAAATTCTGGAGCTGTGATGCTACAATGTTAAATTATTGCTCCATTGTGTCTCCCATTATTATATTTGGTTAACAATAATTATTTTTTACACGAGTTTACTTACTTTCCACAAAGAACAGCACGTTACTGAGTGTAAACTAACAGTGAACCGTTCAAAACCCAGAACTACATGTTGAATCCAAAGTGTTATAACAAATATTTACCACAAGATGGAGCCAGAGGCTCAGTGGATTCGTTATTGGTGCTAGAATGTGGTGAACAACAATACAAGAACAATTAACATTAGCTTTAGCGCAGAGTTGTATTGATGCTCATCACTGATCTTCAAAATTCAAGGGGCATGTCCATCATAGAATTGGGAAAGGGGCGCTGTGTCACTCTGGCCATTAATCATGCCTATTTGAATCCTAAAAAAAGGCCAGAAAGCACTGCCAGGACTCAAATCCTGGCCTCCACAAGAAGATGAGCTATTGATTCACAAACTAACCTCAAATATATAATAAATTAACAATATATTCATTATCTTCCACTTAATTCACACGGGGTCGCGAGCCAGCCGGTGCCCACAGGACAGGAACAACCCTGGATGGGACGTCAATCCATCGTAGGGCCCACACAGTCATACACTAAGGGCCACTTTACAGACAACAGTTAACCTAACATGCATGTCTTTGGACTGTGGGAGAAAACTGGAGTACCCGAAGTAAACCCACACCCAAGGACCCAGACCGCTCCTCCCTGAGATTATACCCAGGACCTTCTTGCTGTGAGGCAGTGGTGCTACCTACAGAGCCACCGTGCTGCCCATGAACAATACATTTTGATATATTGTTTATATATATATTGAATATATTTATATATATATTCTTTTTTTCAATGTTTGACAGTCATCAAAGTAGGCTACTTTGGCCTAGTTCCCAACCCAAACATTAAAACTTCTCTGGCAATTACTACAAAATCCCATTGTGTATTTATCATAGCCTAAAAACAATCAATGTATTACTTTTGTTTATGTCTATACAAATCTTATACTAGCTGATATTAGAAAGTCCATGGCCTAGCATACTTTCCTACAAATGTAAAAATCGTTGTCATCATATATGATATACTACAAAACATGTAAGCATTAATAATACAATGAAAGTAACATTATTATTACAAATTACAGTTCTGAAAATGTCAGATGACAAAAATACATTTCAAATTCATTACCACTAGATGGAGCAGTTTCTGCATTATTCAGGTCTACCATGCTGAAAAAAGGCTGGTTCCTTCAAGTCAGTTAGCATGTAGCAGCATTACCAAGGTATTCACAACCTACACGTTGTTTGGGACCCCCAAAACAAGTTTGGGAACCCCAATCAAATGATGTGTGAGTAATTTAAACTAAAGGTTTTTATAGGTTTTTGTTTTTGTTTTACACATTGGTTTTAACAGCAAAATCTCTTATTTAATTAAAACTTGTTTTCTAAGTTTAGCAATTCGTAATATAATAAATGTGCCTATAAACCAGTGGCTGGTGCTGGTCTTTTAAAGAGACCAGCACCAGCCAGTTGTTGCCAGTTACGTCATAAAATTTGTATCTTTGTCATGTCATTTAGTTCTATGCAAATTCCGCCCTCCACTTCTTTTAAAGAAAATTCGTCTGTGACACTATCATGGTCCTTGGCCCCATTGTGTTGTGGGTGTAAGACCTCAGCTTTTTAAAACAGGAGAATATCTTTTCTACCTGCAGATGTATCTTTAATTGTCGCCAATAACGCTTACAAATTGAACAGTGAAAAAAACTGTTCCATTTGTTCTCATTGACCTGAATGGTCACCCAGCTTCTACGGGTAAATGCATTGACCATAGACCGTACAAGAAAACAATTTCTTGAAATCTATGGTATCGCCACTATGGTACTGTATAAGAAGTTAACAAAAATCGAATCAGTGAATTTGGAATTAGTAGCTGATTCTGAACAAACTCATCTTCGAGATAAACCAACGCATTTTTCAATGAAATGTTAACACATTTCACATTTGAAATGTTAACACATCTGTACATGTTTGACCATTTAATTTTGTACATTTTAGGGGAAGCTGAACTTCCTTTGCTGTCTCAGAGAAATGGTGGCCGCTATAAGCTATTGTAACAGTTAGGCCAGACTTTTTTAATTGCTTGTTCCTCGGATGTCCCTACTTAGGAATCTACTGAGGAGGGAGGAAAAAAAATTGAAATAAATCTTTATTTTCAGCACTTTTCAATTTCTCAAGGACTATGTGGAATCAATACAAGGAAGGAGGAAGAAATTGAAAAAAAAAATTATTTAAAAATAAAATGTATTTAATCTACAATTAAATTAAAGTGAATCTGGAAAAAAATGTAATGTACAATTTTTTTTATTTATTTTAACCTTTAGTAAAAAAAATAAATATTTTTTTTGATTCTTCAAATATGATTGTCGGTTGATCCACGAAACAAGCAATAAAAAAAGTCTGGCCTAATGTTCAGCTAAGTGCTAGTAAATAGAAACTGACAGTTAAACATACAGCTAGCCAACATAGGTTAAAGCCCTTTTGGGATTGGATTCATTTATTATGGTAACATCTGTGATTGAATTTTTACACATCTCCTCGGTGATAAAATGATTGCATCTGGACAGTAATAAAATTCTCACAGAATGAGCGAGTCTCCAGCGGGTTGTATTTGCTATGAATCCAGATGTTTATATCATATGTTAGTGACTGATACAAATGGTTGCTATTACCAGAAAATTAAAATCATTGGTGGTTTGGTGATAACAGTAGCCAGCTGCTTGGAATGCCAGTTCCTAAGGGCCTTGGTTCGAATCCCAAAAGGGGACTTTCAGCTTGCAGGACGGGTGCTATGTTTATGGAACCAGAAGGTCCAGGGTTTAAGTCGCACCTCTGCCAAGCTGCCACTGTTGGGTTCTTGAGCAAGGCCCTTAACCTACAATTGCTTAGACTGTAAGAGTGTATCAGTTGTAAAACATTACGGATAAGGCTGTTTGCTAAATGAAAAATGTAAATGAAAAATGTAAAAACAGTCATTAGTAGTTTTGTGAGGGCAGGAAAGAGGAAAACTGACATGGTTAATTGGGATTCAGAATAAAATAAAAGAGTAGCGTATGGACAATAATGGTAACTGTTGTGTCACAATTATCAGATCTATCTTAATATTTGGGGCATCATTTCTTGGTTCGTTCATATATGTGGTCCAGAAGTGATCCAGCGTACATCTTTGGCAATTTGTATTTCGATTACATGATCTAATGAGCACCATTTATGAACGTCTATGCCTGTTCTCAGCCCACTGACCACTATCTTTGCTCATCTCCATGGCAACACCGTGCATCCAGCAGACACACTTTTCCTTCCCATTGATCGTGAGTGCACCAAGAGTCAAGGGAGACAGAATTTATGCTGATCGATTGACGCTCCCACCTGCTGGCGACTCATGGAACTGCAGTATTAATGCAATTTTCTTTCCTTATTCTTCATTTCAACAGTACAATGGATGACATCATGGACGGACATCGGTAAAATCTTGATTGCTTGATTGACATTGTTAAGGGTTTTTTTTTGCCCTTTTGCTTTATCTCATGAAGACCAGCACTCTTAATATGTGTACTCAGTGTAGTATCAACCATATGGCTAATCAAACACCTTTCTAGAGCATCACTTATGTTTGGTAGAACTTTTCATACCACGGGTGCTTCTTTCCTTTTTTATCATTCCTATCTACATTGTCCTGGTTAGGGTCACGGGTAACCCATTCTAGTAATGGGGGCAAGCAAAAGAACACCCTGGATGATAAGCCAGACCACCACATGGGACACTGTTGCAGCACTGACCCATGTTGGGTCAAGAGCCTATCTTGGAAGTCCCTGTACAGTACCATTCTACGTTTGGGATTTATAATGCCACCACTTGTTCAGCCAGCGACTAGAACCTAAGCCATAGGAGCTGCATCCAATATCTAGGTCAGGTTAAATAATGTGAGGTACATCACCACCATTAGATAAACTGTTATTTCTCCTGCTTAGCCATTTCACCTCAGTTATTAGGTCATCTCTTTATATGTTGTTTATAGCCATCAATCTGAAGCACATCAGATTATACATCAAACTTTGCACACATACTGATATGTAGTGTTTATAGCTCTGGGAAATAACAAAAAGAAATAGAGAAACTATAGGTAATTCATCTGTACTATAACCATATTTTTCTCCAGAGGTTACCAAATTGATCCTACTACATTCTAAAGATGATTGATCAGGAATGGGCTTGTTGGAAGGATTGCAGCTAAGAAACCATGTTTTCTTATATAAAAGGGTTTAAAAAGATAAGATATACTAAAGCCCTCAAAGATTGGCATGAAGATCACTGGAAAATGATATTATTATGGAGTGATTAATCCAATTTTTAACCCTAGATTTTGGTGTCCAATGGTCATTAAAACAACAAATCTATTATTGGCTTAAGACTTTTGGGTACTACATGTCCAATGAAGCTGATGAGTGCCGGTCCCAAAAGAATCAACTGACTAGCTAATGGCATTGTGAATGAACAGTCAACCCCAAGGCTTGTTTGGTTTAATTCAGAACATAACCAGGTTAGATAAGTTAATCACTGTTAGTTCTTTCAAATTCACAGTTTGTTTAAATACGATGGACTCGATTAACTACAGACAGATGACTACTGGCATCATCTCTTTGACATCGACCGATTCATATGGAGATCCTTCAGTACCACTTACACCATTTATGGACTGTGGTGGCCTAGTGGTTAAGGTACTGGACTATGGTCCAGAGTTCAAATCCCACCGCTGCCCCTAAGGTCCCTAAACAAGGCCCTTAACCCACAATCGCTTGGATTGTAAGACTGTAATAATTGTAAGTCGCTCTGGATAAGGGCTAAATAACATAAATGTAAATGTATCCAACCCCCCAAAACAATCATTGGACCCAATCACAACAAAATCCCCATCCAGTTAAAGATCCCCAAACATTCTTAACAGTGGACTGCAGACTTCATGTTGAATATATCCTTTTGTTGTGCTGTGACCTGTAACTGTTTATAATATGTTTTATTTTATTTGAGGTTTAACTAGAATGGTTTGGTTGCATAGTCTATCAGCATGAACGCTGCTTAAAATTGTAACACCTTATCTAAATGCTTCCATGCGCCAGCAGCACAGCTCTGGCTTTATTTTGTATACAACCGAGGGAAAAGGGGGGGGAGGTAGGGGTTAATGTTGAGGCTTGCAGCTGAGGTAGAATCGGATTGAAGGCTTCTGCTCTCCGCCTCCTCATTTTCATTCATGGCACAATCACGGGCACATAACGCCGTACACACACCTACACATACACCCTCACACTCGCACTTATAAACACACGTCGTCTTGTATTTCTGTCTATGTTGCACATGGCCGGTATTACTGGAGCAAGAACTAACTGTAACCCTTAAATGTAAGGGCTATTTTCAGGCTCCTTTGGGGATTTCAGATAAAAGGTGCGTTTTGTCCTCATGCAAGGTGAGAATGGTCCGTTAGTTCTGTTTTTTGACCCTCGCAAAGAGCTAAACGCAGAATCCTAAATGGTTGCACTCGGTCTACTCAATAGTATTGCTAAGACCATAACTATGATCAAAGTATGCACACATGTATGCAAACAAACACAACTTTGGATGTAGCACCCCGTTTGAACCTAAGTAATGTCAGCCTTCCCTTTATCCCCTCTCTCTCTCGCTCTCTCTGTCCCTCTCTCTCTCTCTCTCTCTCTCTCTTCTCTCTCTCTCTCTCTCTCTCTCTCTCTCTCTCTCTCTCTTTCTCTCTCTCTCTCTCTTTCCTGTCTCTCTCTCTCTCTCTCGCTCTCTCTCTAGATCTCTCGCTCTCTCTTTCCTGTCTCTCTCTCTCTCTCTCTCTCTCGCTCTCTCTCTCTCTCTCTCCTCTGTTCTGTTTGTCTCTCTCTCTCTCTCCTCTGTTCTGTCTCTCTCTCTCTCTCTCTCTCTCTCTCTCTCGCGCTCTCTCTGTCCTGTCTCTCTCTCTCTCTCTCTCTCTCTGTCTGTCTGTCTCTCTCTCAATAGCAAGTTTTTCATCAACCATGTCGAGAACAAAAAACGAGTTTCCCATATGAAATAATGTAAATTGAATGAATCCGTTCCAGATCCCCAGAAAATCCCCCCAGTAAAAGGCATTCTACTCATTAATAAAGTTATATTAATTCATGCACAACCTTCAGATAATATTTTATTATAAATAAAGTCTATTATGAGTTTAACATAGTTTATACTGTATCACAATAACACTCAGATCCAAAATCCAACATAGTTAACAGAGTAAGACTTAAAAAGACTTGAAAGTGACAAACGTACCTGATTAAGAGGGTGTGTTGTTGTGATGAACTGTGACATGGGCGCTGCCTGGTGACCCAACACACACACACACACACGCATTATATATATATATATATATATAATACCCAGGACCAGGATCTCCACATCCAGCATCTTCAACTCCAAAATCATCTGAAATCAGAAACCCAGACAGCTACTACAGCAATCGGTTTACATAACCAAAATATTTCTGCACAAACTATCAGAATCTGTCTCAGGGAAGATCATGCATGCTTGTCGTCCTCACTAGAGTGCAGTTTGTTGTCGTAACCAACTTGGGCAAATACTCACATTCTATGGTGTTCTTTTCACAGATTAATCCCAGTTTTCACTGTACAGGGCAGATGGCAGCATGTATGGCGTTGTATGGGTTAGAGGTTCGCTGATGTCAAAGTTGTGAATCGAGTGGTCCATGGTGGCGGTGGTGTTATGGTGTGGGCAGGCGTATGTTATGGACAACCAACACAGGTACATTTTATTGATGGTATTTTGATGGCCTCACATTCTGTATTGGGAACAGGCCAGGACTGCAGGCATGCCAGTCCGTTACCCGTACCCTCTTCTTCCACAGCCATGCCTTTGCAATGTGTGCAGCATGTGGTTTACATTGTGTTGTTAAAGACTGCATGGACATTACTGAAAAAGATTATATCTGAAAGGCATCATAAGATCTTAATGTACTTTTCTAATGAATGCTGCCATCATAGAAGTGTAAATTACTTTTGCCAAAGGCACTGAGACAGCCCCAAACCATAAGAGAGCCTGATGTTTGGATTTGTTGCTGATGACAGTTTGGATGGTTGTTTTGGAGCACACTGCATCCATTAAAAAAAAGTCTACACTGATTCATCTGACCACAATACTGATTCATCTGACCACAATACACAATGCGTTTCTATTGAGTGATGATCCATCCTAGATGCCTCCATGCCCAGAGAAGTCGACATGGTTAACACGAGGCTTCTTTTTGCATAGTAAATCTTTAAGTGGCCTCTGTGAATATAACTCTGTATTATAGTGCTTTACATAGGTTTGCCAAAGTAATCCCTTTCCCATGTGGTTATATTAGCCATTGTTGAATGATTGTTCTTGATGTAGTGTCTTTTATCGAATTGCAAAATGAATCGAATCGTGAGCAGAGTGTATCGTTATGCCCTGAGTGGCCAGTGTTTATGGAGAATGCTCCAACAGGTGTGGCTAAAAAAACCGAAACCTAATTATTAGAAAGGGCATTCACAAATGTTTGGCTATGATTCATAATCCCAGCAGGAAAACTGCAAGACCAATTTACCATAAGCACAATTTAGAGTATACAGAACAAAACATGCCAAGTTTGAGCTCTGTCTTTAATTCAAAAGATTTTCACAGAGGAAATCATCATAGAAATAAAACATAAAAAGCCTTTAAATAAAAAAAATGACAGTTTGAAAAATAGAAACAAAACACAGGAGCAGGGTATTTTTGTTGTTGGACGTACAAGTTACCACTGACAAAACGGTGGCATGTGTCCAATATAAAAAGTATCACCGTTTCTGAATCCTGTGTGTCATTTTCTTGGCTTCATAAACTTTCTTTAAAGATTGCTCACATGAGGAGTTGCGTTACAGAAATCAAAATGTCTCCCCCATCAATATACGTTGACTGCAATGACAACATGTTACTTTTGTTACTCATATCAAGCCTTGATAAACTGAAAGAGGCTGCAACGATCCTGCAGAGTCCTAACCGTAGTCTGTCTGGATATAAAACATAATGATTTTCATATTTTTCATATTTCGTAGCAGTCACCTAGGCTTTTCTTACCACTGCAGCTATTCCGAACAGAGGCCCACAATCTTTTCAATCCACAAGATGGCCAGAACATCATAAAACGAAAGCAACAAACATAAAACATATGAATAAAAACACAAATGTGGACTTTGAAGTATTGGACGAATGAACATGTTAAATGTGAAGTTCTGTTTGAACCCAGCTCCAGAGCTGGTGTATTTTTCCTCCTGATTGGGCAGGATAGACCTGCAAACCTGACCAATCAGATACGACAGATACGACTCTGAGGTAGATCGATGGCCAAGCTGACCTGGACATCAAAAGAAAACAGCCGCACAACAGACACAACTATCTGCGTTAAAGACCAAAGCCTCTTTTGGATCTGCATTGTGAGCCTTTGATTAGTTTAGCGTTATGTTTAGTTTCCTTATTCTCAGATACTTCATGTCTGAGTACACAATTGAATAAAAACTTGATTCAAACCGAAATGGCAAAAAAAGGCACAGTTTACAAATATACTTACATCTAGCTTACACCTGCACCCTGACAATAGCCCATACCAATAGGAATAATTCGATGATCTTTGGTGGAAGGTATATTAATTGCCTTGAATTACATTTTTATTGCCTTAATTCATTCCTCTGCAGGACTCTATTGTGATTTAATATCTAAGACCTTATTATTTGATAGGATCAGAAAGTGTGTGTCCCTTTTCCACAAAAAACTTGGTTTGCTCTTATAACTACCATAGTACTTCTCCTTCACTATTTTGGCACCTCTGGTAAATATGCCTAAAAGCACCCTTCTAGTGAATTAGATTGCTCTCATGCTAAAATATTAGAAAATGTCCATCATGATGTACATTTCATCAGAAAAAGAACAGAGGAAATAAGAAATGTGTAATAAAAGTACATATGCCACAATTCTTAGAAACAAAATGCAACTCGTTACTCGCTACTTGCCTGAAATCCATATGCTTATTTAGCTAGGGCAATAAATAAAATAAATTCCTATTAAAACTGTGACAAACTTGCCTGTACACCAACACAAAATGTGTATGTTGCCCACAGAAACATTGAGAAGGATGATAAATCGCCAATAAATCACCATGGATCACTGTTGGGGAGTAACAGAAAAAAGTAACATCTTAGGGTTTTCAAAGCCATCTGGAAGTCTTGCCCTGAAACAGCATTGCGTGTCATCTAAAAATAAACGCAAGTGCCTAGAGTCTTCTGACAAAAAAGAGCTATTTGGCAACAAATATTCAAGATGGTTGAGGCATAAAAGAAGGATGGCTACACTAAAGATGACCTGATGCCCACTGTTAAGTATGGTAGAGGCTCTGTGGTGTTGTGGGGCTGTTTTTCCTCTAAAGCCCTGGGAACATCATTAGAGTACAAGGCATCATGGACTGTAAAGAATACCAGGACATATTAAATCTAAATCTGTGTGATTCTGCCAAGAAACTAAGATGGTTCATTAATAGAGTAGGACACTGATCCAAAACATATGTACAGATCAGCAAAAACGGTTTACTGAACACAGGCTTCTGCCATGGCCATCTCAGTCTCCTGATCCAAATCCCATGGAAACCCTGCACACTGAAATTCAGGAGGTAAGTGCACAAGAAAGGGCCTAAAAAGAATCTATGAAGGGGAATGGTCTCAAATTCCCTGCTCTGTATTCTCTAGTCTTAATGAGATGTTATAGGAGAAGCCAATATACTGTTTTACAAGGGAGTACCATTCACTGTAGCACAAATGGTTTAATTAGAATTAATTAGAATTCTCAGAGTAAATTGGGTTCAATGAAAGATTCTTCCCTCATTTTTTAAGATAACATAATTCACCAAAAGTTATTTCCTTTAATCCCTTTACTTATCTTTACCAGGGGTGCCAATGAATGTGGAGGAGAGTGCATATGCTCCACTGAATAGAATAAAATTCTAAAGTCACTGCTCCTAAGTTTCTGATTGACAGCTGCAGCTTTTGATATTGCCATGAATTAGAGGGGATTCGATAAAATTGCAGAAAGAAACAAAACCTAGGTTCATTCCCAATGATTGATTTACATATTAAAAAGATCTCATTTTTAATCTTGCTCTGTACAACTCACGTTCTAACTAAAGAAACATTGCACTTCTGCCTCTCAGTACAAGAAATCTCTACATACTGTGTTCAACAAAAAGGAAAAGAACTGCCATAGAAAAAGCGCCATAACCTGCTATCGAAAAAAAAAACACCCAACTTACTAATGCCATCTGTCTCTCTAATGTCATCTCAAAGCCCTCCCCCATGTCTATTATCCATTATTCTTAGCTCCCACCCATTAAACCCTGCACAAATGTTCATAGCCCTTGCCCTCCCCTCCACCCACATAGCCACCCACCTACCCAAATAACAACAGTTTTACCTAAAACTACCACATCAAGTTTGACTGAAAAGGCGAGAAGACTTCGATCAAGTGTGTTCAGAGGAAAGAACAAACTGTCTCTTCTGCGACACACTTCACATGATCAGCTTTCGAAAAGCAGCCTAAAGAAAAGCATGTGAAATGTCCTTGTTGACAGACAGGAGAGAAGACCAATAGCTGTCAAGCATTTTATCATTTGTTCTACACCCCGCTCTACAGTATTTACAAGGCAAATTTTATTTACTACAGACCAGGAAAGCAAAGTGCGGAAGACGAAGCAAAACGAAATCTCCTCATTGCTACTACCGCAGCATTTTCTTCCTCATGTGTATCTGTGTGTGGGATAAACGGTCAGTAAAAACACACTAAAAACCATACTAAAAAGTCCTCTCATGCATCTAAAGGTACTAGCACACTGCGGATTTGAGTCCTGTGTTCACAGACTGTGTCTGTGCTAAAGTCCTTGGTAAAAAATAAGCGTTTGTCTTTGTCTTGTTTCCTTTCATTAGCAAAATAAAAACTCTGCTTCTCTCCCGTGTCTGCTGTCTGTGATGATTTGCATTGATTTGGTTGTAGAAGACCTGGTTGTCGCACATGTCACAGGCCACCGAGGTTGTTTGAGTGTGGTTGATTAAACCACTGTTTTTTTGTAACCTGTGCAAAAGTTTCCTGTGAGTTTTTTTCCTGTGAAGGAAAGCAAGGCCTGTAGTTGTAGCAGCCCTCCTCTGACTCCAACTCCATCTCCTTACCTGAAAATGAGCAAACTTTATTTACTGAAGAGACTAAAGAAAAAGTGTTTTAAAGCTTTTGTGTTTTTTTTATCAGATCACAAGAATCTGAGACCAGCATTAAAAATGTTTCTGTTTTGCATGTTTCTTAATTTTATACATTTTTCATTCTAAACATAGTCCAATCGGAGTAAAAAGGATAAATAATGAATACATCATTTTTTAAATCTATAAGTATTTGGTATGCTCCCCCTTTGTGCTGTACACTTGAGCTGGCATGGATTCGGCAAATGATGATCCGTGTTATTCCAGCATGATTTCTTGCGTGAATAATGATTTCCTGAGAGAATTGTTGTGTTCTGGAATTCTTGGCTTTCTCTGTCTTTAACTGTCCCCATAAATGCTCAGTGCGGTTTAGGATTGGTGACTATTAAGTAAACGTTCATGACAGTCACATTCACTCAAATTGTTTTGCTGATTATATGATATGCACTAACATTACATTACAATTACATAACATTATATGATATGCACTAACATTACATAACATTATATGATATGCACTAACATTACATAACATTACAATTACATAACATTATATGATATGCACTAACATTACACTGCACTTTATATGGCAGAGTTAAGTGGCCCTCATTGGCTGCACGTCGCCTTTCACATTGGTACATTTTTATATATAAAGCAATCCTAGGCCAACTTCCCCAATATTTATGTGGTTATATCTTAAGATTCCAGAGAACTTATTCCTTACGCTCTAATTATTGTTATCTGCTTAATGTTCCCAAAGTTCGCACTGAATTTAGTAAGCGCTCCTTCATTTATTCTGCACCCACTACTTCTTGGAACGCATTGCAGTGCACTCTGAATCTGGAGGAACTTATTTCTCTTGGAACATTCAAAAATTCAGTGAAGAACTTGGAATCAGCTTCTTATCGTTCCTGCTCTTGCTTTGTATGAAAGTTTCGTTATTTAACCCTATTGATCCGATTAGATTGTATTTTGTATATTTTATGTTTGATTTGTTGTTTTATGGTGTAATTGTGAATTGTCGTGTTTAAATGTTGAAACCGGTGTTTTAGGCAGCTGTCTTGGCCAGGCTTCCCTTGGAAAAGAGGTCATTGTGTCTCAACAGGACCGACCTGGTTAAATAAAGGCTAAATAAAATTTAAAAAATAAAATTACTTTGAAGGCCATAAACATCATGAACTCACGACCAAGGAATGCTTTAGTAATTCTTAACATTTATGTTCTACCTTAATTACTGTGTGACTTAATATAATGTTCCAGCATGAAGGCATACATGAAATATGCTTACTTTATGCATAGTCATAATGACTCGCGTGTTGCGTATATAAATGAATGATCACTCGTGAAATACTGCATGAAGTCAATAATATAATGACCATATATAATATTACAAATAATTGAATCCAAAATTTTTGGATTCATCACTCCACTGGTCTTTTACTCCAAATCTTCAATCAAGGTATTTTAACTCTATTCCCCTAAGACCAATCCTAATAAAACATCTATGAATCTAGAAGGGACAACTTGGCATCCCAGTGAAGCTGCCAGGTGTTGCTATTGTTCAAGTGTAAGGGGAGGTCACAATAAATCCTTGTCACTGTAGCCTATAGAAGCTGATTTTTTTTATTTGCAGTTTTTTTTACATAATGCATATACATTTATTTTCTGGCTGTATTCCAATAAAAAGACTGACACATAAATATATTGTCATTATACCATTGCTAAATTAACAAATTAAAGGTGGCTGCTGCCCATTACTCTACATGTTGATTAGGCAACGTTCCCAACTGTTTCCATGTGGCCTCTTAATATATTGCTCACTAAATTTACCTGCACAAATGATTTCTTTCATTAGTGCTCTGTGTTTCAGTATTTCATATTTACCCTTTTATTGCTTGTTAGGTTGGAATGGGTAGGTGGAGGGATCACTGGAGCTCACATCCTGGGCCTGCACATTTGGATCCTAAGAAACAAACCAGTCACAGATTAATATATCTAAAATATTGTAGGATACAATATAAATTAATTCATTATTTGTAATAAGGTATGCATGGTATATGTATGCACAAACAGAAGGCATCTGACAAGGCATGATAAAGCCTGTAAGACTTCCAGCTGTCGGAAACAATCAAGCGTAACCATGTTCTGGAGAAAAAAAAACCTTTGGACACAATGTTCTTAAGTAAGAAATCAAATAGGAGAAGGACAAACCTCAGTGGCAATGGCTGCCGGTTGAATATGGGCATACTGAGGGATATACGCTCCTTGCATAGCTGTATTTGCCGGAATAAACTATGGAAAGAAACAAGTGGTTTATTGTGTTATGCTTGATAAAAAACACTATACTGCTCAGTATAGCCATACTGAATTCTTACAGTTGCAGTTCCGCCTAGAGAAAGATGGCCCATCTGCTGCGTCAAAGGAGCCAACATGGAGGACGGCTGCAGAGACATGGGGTGATCCATAGAGGGCGACAGTACAGCTCCCTAAAGAAGAGGGTGAGAGAGAGAGTCAGATACAGTTTCTTAAGTTGGCTGATAAGAAAGTGAAGGTAGAGAGTGACAGAAGCAGGTCACAGGGTCAGGATAACTTTGGCTTAAACCATTTGCTCAATTACAGCAAACAACAGTTTGTTTTTGCCTTTCACGGGAGCTCATGAGTGGAAATAGGTCCCATAAACAGACACAGACAATATCTGGTGAAAATAAAAAGACAAGGACTGTAAAAATCCAGTCTGCATTTTTTACTAACACTAACACAGATTTTGTGCTGTTAACACATCAGAACTGACATGAAACAAAACACCAGTGTGTAAGACCCTTACTGTGTGGACTTTAGTATTGAGTATCAGTTAATAATGCCGCAAGAGGCATCCCTGGTTTGTGTCACATGGCCGAAGACCCAGAACCCTGACCTCACAGAGAGTCGGGCATCTCTGGCAAGGTAGTACCCACACATACTTACACATTTACACAGTCATATTCACAATTATATAATCATATGTATAGGTAGTCACTGATTTACGATGGGGATAGACTCTGACAAATTCATCTTATAGGTTGAATTTATCACAACTAAACTAGGAGCTTAATAAATATTTTAGGTATCACAGCATAGATTACCTTAACACATGCTTAAGCAAATCATTAACATAAATCTAAATGTATCATAAAGTAAACAATAATAGTTAGGATTTCTTTCACTTTTGATGCATTGTTCAATAGATTACGTAAGATATTCAGTATCATAACGGCCTTGTGATGTGGGCTGCCGGATAAACCATGGTCTCTTCAATACTGAATGTGCTTAACTGAGTATACCCATTATCAAAAGTGCCAGGAACAGATATACCTTTGGGGTTTCAGGTGTCATGAACCACTTCAGACTTTAAAGTTCCTGGAACCAAATGCAACTTTGTTACTGACAGACCTGAGCTTGCCAGAAGGGGAACACAAGTGGTTCAGGACTGCAAAGAAGTGCCCTACCAGCTGATTTCTGCACTATCTGCTCATTTGTATCCCTCCTATAGTGAATATACAAAATCTGTTGGTTGTGGAGTTGAGTCCTGTTCCTGGCACCATAGAAATCCAGGAGTAGAGGTGACCGGATCCAAAGTCTAAAGTGGTTCCTGGCACTAAGGCCCAGCTATTGTGTGTGTTCCAGGCATCTTTGGTGATATCCATAAAGAGAAAGCTCCAGCAGTTGTGAATATACGAAGATTAACAGATGCTATGTATTTGGTACCATGTTTTGGTCATACTGCGCACCATATTGCTTTCTGTGTTTACCTGGGTTTTGCTGCATGAATGATAAGTAAATGAAAAGCTCTTCACGATAATTCAAAAATGGCGTAATATGAGTATGTGCATGCATATATATGTGCATTCTTTTGCATGACCTTCCTTCTTCGTGTTGCAATTTCACTGAGTGCATTTACATGCAACTACTAATCATAACCATAGTCATATTTCTGCAGTTATTTGATTATTTAAGTGGTCATGTATACAGTATAGTCCAATCTAGAATCAGATTAATAAATCTGGTAAAGAGATCTGTATTTTACCCAGTAATCAGATTTCTCATTGCATTTATAGTCAACTAGCTGTTTACCCGTGCTTTGCTACAGTAATTACAATGAAAGTTTATTGGTTTATTGCGGGTTCTCACGGTTAATTATGAAAATGTCAACTATGCATGTCCATAGCAAGCATATATGGCCCAGGGTAATCGATATTTCATGTATAGAACTCCAGTATCCAGTTGTAATAAAAAATTCATGTAAGGTTATGAGTGAGCAGTATCGCGGTTTTTATGGCTTCCTGTGCTTTAAATTCAAATACGCTTATATGTACCATATCACTGTATTTCACGGCTCACCACATATTAACAATCGCAAAGCAGTGAGAAACGGAGACCTTCACACCGTTAAACTGCTTTACTGTTATTTACTGAGCTGAAATAACTGCATAATCTATCAAGTTTAATATGAAAGCTATATATATATATATATATATCAAAACTATAAATCAAAGTTTAAAACCTGTAAATATGTATATTGTATGATATGCTGCATGAAAGTAATCATTGCTGAAAAGTGAACTTTAAAGGGATACTTCATCATTTGTACATTAACCCTCCTGCAAATTGACTAACATCTTTTATGCTTAGGGGCAATTTTACCCCAGCAATTTAAACCTTGAAAAAATTATTGACATTAAAAGTGTGACCCAAGTTCATATCACATATTTTGTTTGTTTGTTGACTACTTAAATAATAAGTAATATTAAGTAATAATAAGACTACTTAATACTTAATGCTTAAGAAATATCATAAATACTTTTTAGAAATAAATGCAGATCACCATAAAATCTCAATGATTTACCTAAAATTTTAAATAGAGATCTTCTTTACTTGCTTTATAGCATTTCTAAATACATATTTTTGCATATAACATTTAGAATAGAAAATAACTTCTTTTATCAAGAATAGTGACATTATGTTTGAGGTCAGTTCCAGGGACCCTAGGAAAAACAAACACAATTTCAACAAATTAGAAGAATTTTGTTTGTACAACAGATCATCGTTATCAAAACATCAGTAAGGAACATATAACAGTTATACAGTAATACAGTTATAAAAGTACATTTGAGCATTGTCAGGAATTGTTCTACGCTACTGTATGCAAATATATATGTGTGAATAGAAAAAAGAATGAATATGAACAACATCTTATTTTCACTTTGGGCCACCTGAAGGTATATTCCAGCCTTTTGTCAGCACTACTGTACACAAGATGTGCAGAGAGGGCATGCATGTTCTTTTGCAGACGTATTTCTTGCATTTCACACAGGTGTTGTTCATCCACAGTCACCTGGGGGCCTGGATTGTAAAGAAAGCGTCATCGCTGAACCCACTTGTCCCATATATCCCGTATTGCTGCAAGTTTGTAGCATGTAGGGATTACTGCCCCTGTGGCCCTAGACCTACTCAATTTGGAATTTAAAATTAAAATAAATCTGCAAAAAACAAGCTTCCACTGAAAATTAAAAAAAAAAAAATCAGAATCAGAAAAAGGAATCAACTTATAGGGTCGAACCTTAGCAGAGTTCTGGGAGTAGCTTCTCTGAGGAGGATCTGGAGAGGTTCTGGATGATGATGGCTGTGATGGAGCTGGAGGTGGAGCTGGAGGTGCCGGTCATGATTTTCTTTTTTCTTTTTTTCTTTATTTTAGCAGCCAGATAATAAACGATTTCCATGTTTCATTTGTTCTTGCCTTGTTTCATGTCATGGAGATGATGAACAGCAGAGGGCAGCTTAAATGCGTTCTCATTCATCTACTAAACTTGGATCAGGAACCTCTACATGGATCTCCAGCCCGTGGTGAGGGACGCCATCTCTCAAACCGGTGACTCACGTTCAGAAAAAATAATCAGCTGTCTTTCTGCATCCCTGATGTTTCACCAGGTGCTTCTGTTACACATCCTGTCTCCCCCCGTACGGTTTGGGAACCGAACGCCCGCGTAGGTCCAATTATTTCCCCGGTCCTGAGACACAATGCATGAGTGCATGAGTGTGAGGCTGCATAAGGACAGCAATTAGGGACTGGCAACAGGATCTGCGCTCAGGGATGTGGTGTGCTTAAACTACAACTAAAACACTTTAACCAGAAGATGGCTCTCACTGGACTTCGAACCCCAACCTAAAACCCTAATATGACTCCAAACCTAAACCTAATCTTATCCTTAACCTTATCTTATCCTAATCCCAAACCTGACCTTAACATTAACCCCAAAACCAATCCTAAGGCGGATCCCAAAACTATTCCCAATCCCAACTTCAATCCTAATCCTATTCCTGACCACACCTCAAACTCTAACCCTAACCCTAACTACAACCATAACCCTAAACCTGACCCTAACCCAACAACCTAAACCCAACATTAATCCTGACCCCAGCCCTTACCCCAAACCTTACCCAACCCCCAGACCTGGCCCTAACCCAACCCCAACATTAATCCTGATCCCAAACCCCAACTAAAAACCCTACTACAACTCCAACCATAAACCCTAACCCTAACCAAACCCTAACCCCTATCCTTAACCAACCTTAACCCAACCCTAATCTCTAACCCTTACTCCTAACCTTAAACCAACCTTAAACCCTAACTCCTAACTCAACCCTAACCCCTAACCCAACCTTAAACCCTAACTCCAAACCTCTATCCCTAACACAACCTTAAACCCTAACCTCTAACCTCCAACCCTAACCCAACCCTGACCCCTAACCATAACCAAACCCTAACCCAACCTTAAACCCTAACCCCTAACGTCTTACCCCTAACCCCTAACCTCTAACCCTAAACCAACCTTAGCCCCTAACCATTAACCTTAACCCAACCCTAACCCCTAACCAAACCCTTACCTCTAACCCTAACCATAACTACACCCTAACCCCTAACCTCTAACCAACCCTAAACCCTAACTCCTAACTCAACCCTAACTCCTAACCTCTAACCCTAAACCAACCTTAAACCCTAACCCCTAACCCAACTTAAAATCCTAACCAACCTTAAACCCTAACCTAACCCTTAACCCAACTTTAAATCCTAACCAACCTTAAACCCTAACCTAACCCTAACCCAACATTAACTCCTAACCCCTAACCCAACCATAACCCAAACCCAACCTTAACCCTAACCAATAATTCGACCCTAACCCAACCCTAAACTCTAATCCTGACCCTAACACCAAACCTGACCCTAACCTCGACATTAATCCTAATCCCAACCCAAAACCCAACCCTTTCCCCAACTCTAACCCTAACCCAAACTCTAACCCTAACCCAAACTCTAACCCTAACCCAAACTCCTAACCCTAAACTCTAACCCCAACCCCAACCCTAAACCAGCCCTAACTCCTAACCCCTAACCCCTAACCCTAACCCAACCCTAAACCTCACCCTAACCCCAATCCCAAACCTTAACATAATTCCAACCCAAAATATTATAGCATATATGTTTTTAAACCTGAACATTCCACAATGAAACAGTTTGCAGTTTGGTAGGTTCTCCAGAAAACAACCAAAACTTTGTGGACACCCAAGTTTTAGATGCATTCGATACTTACTGTGCTTCTGAAAAGAGTAAGAAAGTGTGAGTGTTTGCGTCGGCCGTCGCAACAGATAGATGCGGGTGTGCGGGTACATGCCTTCCGTCGCTGTCGGCGTCCCCGTGGTAGTCGTGTGCCCCCCCCCCACCGTACGCCGGGTAGCACGGTTGACCGGAATTATTCTTCATGCACAGAGGCTTTGCGCTTTAAATAAACAGTCGCTCAGTGAGAGCACGCCGCCGCTCATCCATCTCTGAGAATTAGCGGCACTTGTGAAGCTGAGCAGCTTAAAGCAGCCTTCCACATATTTCAGCACACACACACACACACACACACACCAACAGATAATGTGTTTGTTACTAAAGTGTGCACATTTACTCAAGTTGTTTAAACTAACAAAATCAAATCCGTTATACTGCTCATAAACATTTGAGGATATTTCAAAATGAAAAACAAAATGTATTAGGCGCTTAGGTAGCACAGTGGTTCAGGACACCAGCCCACAGATGCAGGGGCCTGGGTTCAAGTACATTTATTTCTAAAGCGCCTTTTACAATAAACCACTATAGGGTACAGAACTTCATAGGGTACCACTATAGAGTACAGAACCTCATAGGGTACCACTATAGAGTACAGAACCTCATAGGGTACCACTATAGGGTACAGGACCTCATAGGGTACAACTATAGAGTACAGAACTTCATAGGGTACCACTATAGGGTACAGGACCTCATAGGGTACCACTATAGAGTACAGAACCTCATAGGGTACCACTATAGAGTACAGAACTTCATAGGGTACCACTATAGGGTACAGGACCTCATAGGGTACCACTATAGAGTACAGGACCTCATAGGGTACCACTATAGAGTACAGAACTTCATAGGGTACCACTATAGAGTACAGAACTTCATAGGGTACCACTATAGGGTACAGGACCTCATAGGGTACCACAATAGGGTACAGGACCTCATAGGGTACCACTATAGAGTACAGGACCTCATAGGGTACCACTATAGGGTACAGAACTTCATAGGGTACCACTATAGGGTACAGGACCTCATAGGGTACCACTATAGGGTACAGGACCTCATAGGGTACCACTAT
>JAVSBV010000002.1:7927407-7951518 GCA_033117975.1 Parotocinclus spilosoma | reverse complement strand
GGAGTCTCTAAGCTCCGCCCTTATACCCCCTTTTGGTTGTTTCTCATTATTTCCCCATTCTTATTATACGTTGTGGGATACACCTATCCTGCATACCTGGGTCCATAATTGAAAACACCAACTGCTATCGTAACAGGTTCTGTGTACCTGACTAAATAATAGCTATATGCACATTCTTACATTATTCTATTCAATATTTGTATTAATGTGAACTATTCTTATTAATTAATATAGTGTCAAATGTGTTCTCTCTTTAACTTCTGCATATTTCATATATTGCTCTAAAGTTATTAATTTAGATTAATAATCTAAGCCGCTCATGATGAAACGGTTCCTTTTTGATTCTTGGTCCTCCCAATGTCCTCATCCTTATAACATTTATAGAGTTTTTCCTTTCCACTGTTCCACTAGGCTTGCTTTCAGATTGCTATAAATATTAAGATAAAAAATTAAAAATTGTAAAGCTGCTTTGAGACAATGCTCCATTGTAGGCCCCCATAAGGGTTAGGCAATTAATTGAAAATCAATCGATAAGAAAATATAGAAATAATTATTTATGGTCATATTTTGCGTAATCACAAAAGAAGTTTTCAGTTCAAATAATCAGTCATTAGATAATAACAAATAAACCATTCAATAATCCATCAGTTATAAAATAACAATGACATGCAATTGTTCATTAGAAAACTCCCAGTTTTTTTAGCTGACAAACCTTGTCAACAAGGGCACTATCACTGTGAGGGCAGAAAAATTTAAATAAAATCAAACCAAAAAACGTTAATTTATTGTAATTGAGGTAAAATTAATCATAACATCATATCACCCAGGACTAGCAAATAGTTATAAAAAAATATGATCAAACACGATACTATATTATACAATAAATGAACAGAAATACAACATTATGAAAAGTACTGTATAGAAAAATAGATAGAAGCATAAAATGCAAGACAACAGTATATGTACTAAATTAAATAATATACACATAAATAAATAGCCAATCATGTACTTCCAATTACAATAATTTTCAGAATTTAATAGAGATTGAGGAGTCAGTGGTACCAATCATGTCAGTTTACTACAAATCTCTATTAGTGGTGACTTACAACTGATACGGTATTACAATGTACACTAAAGGCAATAGTGGGTTATAAGGTCCAAACAGTTCCTTAGTGCTGGATTGTAAGTGACTGGCAGTGCTTGAACCCCGAGGCTCACCAGATTTATCTATTCTATTCTATTTTATTCTATATTTGTTATATCTGTTATTATTTACTATTTTAATAGTATTATTATTGCAAACTTCATTCTAACAATTAAAATCTAAGCCACCCTAAAGGGATGGATCCCTTTTTGAGTCTTGGTCCTACCAAGGTTTCATCCTTACAACGTTTAGGAAGTTTTTTCTTTCCACTGTCAACCTAGGCTTGCTCAATTTGGGATTGGCCTTATAAGACAATATAGGTAATATTGTAAAAGCTGCTTGAGAGAACGCTCCATTGCGCTACACAAATAAATCTGTCTTGACCTGACATATTACATTGATTTGCTCGCACCTCTCAAGAGCTATGGATGTTATTATATGCAAATTAAAAATGTGGCCTTTATAGCCTTCTGCTATCTCATTCAAATAACTTATGCCTGATTCTTTTTTGGCCTATGATTTGGCCTAACCATATCCTGATTAAAATTGGCAGCAGTCCTTTCCAGATCAGATTAAATAACTCTGATTTAATGCATGCAAACCAAATGGATGTAGATGCATTTCAGAAGTGAAATAGTAATAGTGAAAGCTTTAATAGGAAGGAGTTTACGAAACCCATTTGAATTTCACACTGAAATCATTTGGATGTGATGCTCTACAACGTCATGACTCATTTTCATAAGAGTTCGAATGCTGCTTACTGGCACAGTCACTGGAATCTCTGTGTTGCCCTTCTTTGAGGACGCTCTGTACTGGGAATCCACTGTTATGTAATGATACAATTCGTTTATCACATGTTTAACATTGTATTACAATTACTGTAATGCATGCACTGTATGTGTCATCCTGCACTGTTTGTGCACACACACACACACACTTGCACTTTATGTAGTATTAGTTAGCACTTTGTAGTCTTGGGTCTGTCGTTATATAGAACCTGTTGGTCCTAGAGAGCACTGTTTCGTTTCACTGTTCTGTACACACTGCACGTATTTGAAATGACAATAAAACTGAACAGAGACATGAGTGGGATTCTAGTAACAAAGTCTTACTTTGTATCATCATAAATCAGTTACAAAATCAGTTAAATCAATTAGAAATCAGTTAAATCAGAAGATTCCAGATTGGATCTTTGTGGAGATTAAAGGATTCAGCAGCAGGATAATGACTCAAAACACCCCCTTTCCAACAATAACCTAAAGACCAAAGAAGATCAAGGAGTGCCGACTGTCATGCACTTTACTCCAGGGTCTCGTAATGTTAGCTGATCGTGAATTTAAGAGGTTATTTGAGGACAGAAAGTCAAACATTCAGTAACTTCAAGAGCTGCTCTTTGGAATATTGTGAAATCATGCTGGGATAACATGCATCATCACATTAGGTCAGGAGTGCATGCTGTCATTTCAGTAAAAAGAATAAGAAACAAGAGGGTATACTAAATACAAACGAATACATTCTGAAATTCATTATTTTATGTAGAAAAATCAGCTATTTATATCAAATTGTTAAGCTGATTGACATGAAGACAAATGCAATACACAGTGGAAGCGATCTAACCTCACGTTGGCTGCTCTAAGAACGCTTCAAAATTGACAAATCACATGTTTTAGATATTATGGGTTGTGTTTCTGTATGGATTGTGTTCAGGAATTGTAATCAGGAGAGTTTTGCTAGACATACAGGACAGCAATATGAGTGGCAGGAAGCTTCTGAGAACATATGTTACTGGTTGTGCTTTAGTATGATGTATGCTTGCTTTACATTTACATTTATATACAATCATTTTAAACACGCCCCCATATTTAGAGAGGCCTACAATAGACACAACTTTACAATCAAAGCAATTGTAAGATGTAGGCCTTTTCTAATTCTCAAAATTCCTCATTAATTTTGTTCTTTTGTTGATTTGTTTTGGCATCAGCTCTGTGTTTACTGCACAGTGATCTCTAAAAAGATGTTTCTGTCTATGTTTATTTTTTTTTTGCAAGTAATTCTTCTAAATAGCAACATTAACCCTTCCTACACATCAAGCAGTTGTTTTTTTCTGCCAATTTTTTTTTAATTTAAAAGCAACCTGTACCAAATAGAAAACGAACAAAAAGTACCAATTACACTTTAAATCAGGTTGGGCTATTGAGTTAAATGACTTTTGTGGCCTAGTGGTTAAGGTACTGTACTATGGACCAGAAAGTCCATGGTTCAGATCCCACCTCTGCCAAGCTACCACAATTGGGTCCCTGAGCAAGACACTTAACCCACAATAGCTTGGATTGAAAGACTGTATGAAATGTAAGTCACTCTGGATAAGGGTGTCTGCTAAATTGTAATAAATGGAAAGGTCTTTTAAGATATAACACATAGAAAAATGAATGCAAACCTTTGCATTTATTTGTGGTCTTGTCCAGGATGGCTTTCGTAGAGACGATCTTTCCATACCTGCAAAGAGAGAGACAGGAGAATAAATGCATGCTGCTGACAGAAGCACTCTGTCATAAACTATGTGTGTCATGTCATATGAACTGACATGAAGGACGAAGAATGTGTGAGCTAAGCTAAAAAGCACAGCGCACGGTTAACTGCAGGTTTCTGAGCTGGCCCTGAAATCTAGTCGCTTGTTTAAAGCTGTATGACGCACACACAAAGAAGGCTTTGTGTGAGAAATGCAGGGAGCCCGGTGTAACTGCAATCCAGGTGCTAAAGAGGTTATGTGGCAATTATGTGGCACAAAGAGGCTGGGACAGGGCTGATGGAGTCTGGCCTGTTATTACTGCACAGAGTTCAAAGGAAGTATGCCTATAGTCCTTTTATGTCCAAGAGGAGAAACAGCGTGTCCGGGTGCGAGAGAGTGTGCGTGTTCTCTATCATCAGGCATGATGAATGAGGGCAGGCACGAAAGAGTACGTTTCTCAACACCCCAGAGATGAATGCCTGCCCAACGGATGGAGAGAGCAGAAGTGCTAGCCTGCTGCGTTTATTACCACAATGTTTGATTTAGGGCTTCACAATCAACAGTCTGAGAATTACTTTATGGTGCAAGATTAAAAGTAAACATCCAGCACAAAATTGTTGAGCTCAGATAACATTTGCTAATTGGGTAAGATTAGATATGAGTTCAGCTGGAGCGTAAACGGAAAGGCTGCGATGTTTAAGACAGTTTAGTGTCCATTGCATTACTATTATGTGGAGATGCTTTCATTTCAAAGAACTGAGCAGTTGAAGGTTAAGGGCTTCATTCAACAGCTGGGATTAAAACTCATAAGTTTTTAATTAATACCTTAAGCCACCACTCAAAGCCACCATTTTCCGAATTATGCTTCAATGAGTTAATGAAACTATTATCCCCATTCCAAAATCTATCTAACCATGACTCTGTGTCCTCTTCAACATTCTACAATCAAACAACATTTTCTCTTCACACCCCTAATTCACACACAGTCACACGTTTTCTTCACAATTACGATATGTGTTGTTTAACGACCATCCAATTGACATTTGTTCTCTGTCACGACTAAGGTCTTAAAACTTATAAGAAATTATAATAGTAAATTATAATAATAAATATGTAAATATCTGGATGTTGCAGCCATAAACAGCCGGTCATCCCAATAGCCAATCAATGCTGCCGATCCATGAGCAGAGGTGGGAGTTAAGGGTAATTTGTTTGTGTACCTTTCCTGTGCTTGTCTGTTAGCTCGTGTTTGTACTAGAAACTGTTCAAACTTGGTTAATGTCTTTAACTTAATGTGTAAGTTACTCATTAAGAGATTGTGTGTATGGCTATCTGCTGCTTATTTGTACCAAGCTGTAAATGGTGTTCGTAAGTATATGTGCCTGTCCTGTTATAAGTAGTGCTCCTTTTTTCACCTGTATATTTACTCGAATGTATTAATATATAAACTGGTTCTATCTGGTACTGTCAAGTATTTTTAAAAACTCTGTATATTTACATTAAAGTTGCATAAAAATGCTATGTGACTTTATGTCAACACCCATAAAATGTACGGCACATACCGGGACTCCATGTTCCTCATGTTGATTTACCTTGTACACATACAACTCATTGCCACAGCCTGTAAAAGGAACGCACCACTTATATTGCATCCATCCACAATCTATACTGGCACCTCAATCAGCCGATGGAGTCACTATTGACTCAGCAGGTCAGGCAGGAGTGATCCCTGTTTGACCTTCCCCCTAGAGACACACCCATTTGTGTATATACCCATTTGTGTTCTTCGACGTTAGCTAATTTGTCCGTTACATCACCCGACTGCCTACTTTGTGCAGCTTTAATCAGTAACAAAGACATCACAGGGGCAGGAAATATGATATCATATTAAATGCTATATAAGGGCACTTATTAATGCCTTAAACCTTTGCCTTTGGTTCAACGAAGGCATTAATTTTATGTTCCTAGGTATCAGTATTTCACTCAATTAATGTAAACATGGCCTCCTATAGTGATGAGCTTAGATGAAATTTGCTAACATTAGTTAATTGATTTAATGAAGCAGTAAATCACAAGCTCAGCATTTAGCACGTGCATGATCTCCTGCACCAAAACAGGGGCAAAACTGGCAAAACCACCACCATCTGTCCCCCTGTACTGTAATTGCGACGCCTACTCAGCTCTGCAATTTACTGTTGGTCCAGGCTCACCTGCGCTCTGTTAATTATAGAATAGCTGAACCTTCTCCAGAAGATTTGACTCTGATGGTTAAAATGTGAAAAATGCCCTTTACATGAAAGGACAGTTTCAAGCTTAATGCAACTCATTTAATTTTTTTTCACTCCTGCTAAACCAATCCACTTCTAGGGTTGTCAGGTGCGGTAGTGATGCCCTTCCAGCAGGACAAGTAGGAATATTACCCTATACAGGACAACAGTGCGTTATGACCTTACAGATTTATTGATTATGCAACACAGTGATTTTTCAGCCAGACGTATAAGAACATTTTTACCGAGGCAGGTGATGTTATGTTCCATATTTAGGCACGGTTAGCAAAACACTGCATATGGACAGTGCCTATGTCCAACTAAACCTAGCCCAAGCCCAAGCCCACTCTCCAGTCTGAGTGTGCATCAGTGTACCACGCACCAGCATTTGGGAATCAAACGTGCTCGGGCACGGTACAAATGTGAGTACATCCTAGTGTGAGTACATCCTTTAAGGTTTAATAATCTTTTTTCCACAGGGAGTCATCTCTCAGCGCACAATGCCTAAACAGCAATTACCTGTAAATAAGCCCACAATGCATTTAAGCTGATGCAATACAAAACAACTCCTCCTTATTTCCCAGCAGACACTCCGGAATTCCAGAAGTGAAAGACTAAATTAGTCAAACACATATGAGAAATCTTTGTGAGCCTGCTTTACCAATTTGGTTCGGGGTAGGAATATTTTCTCAGGCAGCCTTGATGCAAAACTTTTCTTCCGCCAGCCAAACTAGAGAGCGGCTCAAATTTCCCTGACGGTAAATTGAATAAAAGTCTGAGTTGGCATGCAGCATAAACAGAATACATAAACGCCATTCCTCAGGCAAGTCCCGTAAAGTGAGAAGAGAGGGATGAGGGACTGAGCCAATGGGCTTGAGCATTCAGATCACATGACTCTGCAGCATGGAGGCCCACACAACCTTGGCCTTGACCTCATCGTTGGGGCTGGAGGGGCCCCATTTCCTGGCTCAGAATTCCGTTCAGCTATTCACAGTGCAACAGCCTGTAACATATCACAGCAAAGCAGTGTCCAGAAGCTTTCCACCACGCTAAAGAATTTCTTCTACTCACATCTAAGACATTGTCACGATACAACACTCTTTTCTGTACGTACGGACGCAAGTACGTTAAAAAAACGGATTTGAACAAATCCTAGTGAAACCTGATATGGCACGCTTTAACTGACATTAGCAAACCCCTGAACCATTCACATGCCGGAGGGATTATGGGTCCTCCCTAGCTGACTCTCAAAAATCAATTCCAGGAATTACCATGGCGATGGCTGAACTGCCCAGAACAGCCGAAGATAAATTACATCCTGACGAGAATGGCTGTTATTTCCCATTCACACACACACACACACACATGCTCTCTCGCTCACTATCTCTCTGCCCACACACACACGCTTACATTCAAGGAGGTAAACGTTGTAGTGCAAGGATTTACAGGGTAAAAAGGTCAACATGAAATACTCCATATCAATACTAAGCATCCGTTTCTCAGCAAGGTTCATCCATAAAGCTGCCAGCATGCAACTGGAAACAGCAGAGCCAGCTTTACTTGCTGGAGCTGTGCTTATTTGCACAAACAAAACAATTAGTTCACTGA
Source organism: Parotocinclus spilosoma (assembly GCA_033117975.1). Lineage (NCBI taxonomy): Eukaryota > Metazoa > Chordata > Actinopteri > Siluriformes > Loricariidae > Parotocinclus > Parotocinclus spilosoma. The sequence continues at coordinate 7,943,990 of JAVSBV010000002.1, read as the reverse complement.
ATACTGCAGGTTATCATACAATCAGCCGTGATTTCTCTAAGACTGCTAGGGAAGCTCAGCTTTCCCTAAAATGTCCAAAAATAAATATTTAAATATGAACCGGAGTGTTCATTGCGTACAAATGTGTTAGAAAACATATATCTCGCAGATGAGTTCGTTCAAAATCAATCCCAATCCCAGTTTGAGCAAGCCTATGGTGACAGTGGCAAGGAAAATTTCCCTTATTTAGGAGGAAGAAACCTTGAGAGGACCAAGACTCAGAAAAGGGACCCATCCTCCATGGGCGGCATGGATGTAAACTATAATAATTATATTATTTTACTTAATTAAAATGTAAAATGTAAAATAAGTCGAAGGTCATTGGATAAATGCCACGATTTCGTCCCGCCGCCCGGACACTCGATGTCTCTGAGGGTGAATGGAGCCTCAGCTGACCTGGATGCTGAGCTTCCATATTACGATTGAAGGATCAGTCGAAAGACTGAATCCCGTAATGAATTACAGCTATCTTGAGATATACACTGTCACTTAATCATAGGGATTTTAGCTCAGTTCCATCACGGATTGTCCAAGTGACATCAAAAGACAACCCGCAACGCATTTCTTGGTATTTGCTTGGCGAAATTACTTGACCATTTCCATTGTTCATTTCTTACACCATAAATAAAACACACTCACAGTATTTCCTTGTTTAAGTTTCAAAGAATTTCGACATTTCCGTGTTTGAGGTTAATATCATTTCGTTAGTTCATTGTTGGTCAGTGCAATGACTCAACTGTACAAACTGTTATCGTTAGTGGCAACAATTGGAGCTACATCTGCAGGTGTAGAAAGGATCTTCTCCTGTTTGAAAAGGTTTAAATCTTACATCTGCAACACAAGGGCCAAAGCTGTCTAAGCAGCCTAGTTCTGCTTGCCGTTGAGAGGACACTGGTCAAGTCCCTGGAAAAGACGCCACATGGTACAATAGGATCACAATCCATTTTCTTAAAAAGGAACAGAGGGCAGAATTTACGTAGAAATAAACTGACACATTTCATGATGTAAGCTGGCAATGAGCTGGCACACAATAGCACTTCAAATCTCATTAAATGCATAAAGCACTTAAAAGTAGGGTAAGCGATTTTAAATTAGAGCCCTTGGTTTGTCTGAGCAATAATAAACATTACAGTTTTAAAAAACTCCTTACTCTGTTCAAGCATTTATAACAGAGCTTAAACATATGATGTTGACCTACGGGTGTGCGAAACTGATCATCTTAATTGTTATTTTAACAATTTGGGAGCTGACACTATTAAGTATGTCACTCGCTGCGCATAAAACAGTGATCAAAAGCCATTAGTGCATGCAGCATGCTCAAATCTACCTAGAGTTCTACCTAAAAACATACAATTACAGTTAAAATAACTAAACACACTGCACCAAGGGACAAAATCCAGACACCACCTGCCTTGCACAGTTGGCTGTCTTTTAAGACACGAAAGCTGCAAACTAAGCTGGTATTCAGTTGTCATTAAAGACAACTAACATATTTCACTATCTGCAAATGAATCACCATGCAGAATATGAACATTATGACAAACCTTGTAGATATAATGTACTGTCAAGGACAAGTATGGTTTGTATTTTGTGCTTGACCATAAATCAGTTGTTGTGGCAAAATGTGAAATGGTCCAATAGTCAGGACCAGCACAGATCAGGACCTATTTTGGTGGTGGATTATTCTCAGTACTGCACTGACCCTGATGAGGTAGTGATGTGTTAGTGTGTGAGTCCACTCCTCAGTGTCATTGCTGGACTGAAAATAGTCCACCCATTAAAAATCCAGTAAGGATTAGAGGATGACTAACACAGACTGTGAAACAACAGATGAGCTGCTGTCTCTGACTTTACATAATGCCTAACAGAGCAAACCGTGATTAAACACTGTGTTTAAAAGCTCCAGCAGCACTGTTGCACCTGATCCAATCATACCATCAGTGTAAATGCAGTGCTGAGAATAAACCACCACCCAAATAGGACCTGATCTGTGGTGGTCCTGTGGGAGTCCTGACCATTAGAGCACAGAGTAAATAGAATGTACAGAAACAGACTGATTACAGTCTGTAATTGTAGAACTACAAAGTGCAACTGATAAAACCCAGAAAAAATGCACAGTGAAATTTGACAGTAGAACAACCAAATTACCATCAAAATCCATAGTAGAACTGTGAAATTAATTTATGGTCAGTTCATAATCGAGTTTGCAGTTGTACTATGAACAGTGGAACCATGAATTGGCCAAATTACAATTAAAAAATCATAGAAAAATGATATGTTACAATACTTTTTTCCACACCATAACCAAATTCCCAAAACACAACAGTGTTTTGCATCAGAAATGCTACATCAGCTTGTATTCGGTGTCTTTTTTTGATTTACCACACCGAACCATGATATTGATACACAGCAATAAAAATGGTTTGCATAAGTGCAACTGTTTGCATGTACAGGTTTCACAAAAACCTGCTCTGTGACCTGATCACCACCCATGACGATTTCAAAACATATGGGGCCTTAAACTGCAGGTCTCTCCACACCTCACAGCAAAATGAGGACAAGTGCTAAATCTCTGTGAATAAAATGAATAATAGTGAATAAAAGGCTGTGATCACAACCAAACCCTCTTCTGTTTTTGTGTATTTGCTGAATCATGTTTGATATACGTGCACAGGTTTTTTCCGTCAGAGGCAATGTTTGGGAGAAGCCGAACACAAATAGATGCTGTTGCCTTGGGTTACACGCTTCAGCGGGTGCTCATGTGAGCCACTCGTGCAGCGTAGATAGGAGAGAGAGGGATGGAGTAGGGAGTGAGTGGGATGGAAACAGGGGTGAGAGATTTTCTAAAAACAAAGATAGAGCATAGTGATAGTAGAAATGAAAGACCAACATGAAGGAGTATTCATGGTTTACAAAGACCAAACTGCTTAAGAAAACTCAATTTACCAGAATCAAGAATCAAATAATGCAATTCCACACAAACTTACCCCTTTATTAAATTATTATATTATATTACTGCTTTAACCAAAATATTGAGTTACAAACTTAATATTAGGCTAACAAAGATATGAAACAAGTATGCCACTGTTTGATTTTTGTTCAAACAAACTTTAAAGTAAGTAATTAAATTATTTACCGGTACAATAAAGTAAATTACTAAACAAAGAAAAGATACATCTAGTAAAGAAATATAAACCGAAACAGAATGTAGCTCTTTTGCAGCCCCAGGAGCTATATGGTTAAAGCCAGGAAATCCCCAGTGAGGCTTGCAACAAGGTCAAAAAGTGGTGCATTTATGGAGAACCTCCAGCCACTGCAGGTGTACTCCCAGTACCGCTCCTAAACCCCAGTAAATGAGGAGAGTGGTATCAGGAAGGGGATCTCGCATAGAGACCTGTGCCAAATAAATATTTCAATGATCTACTTTTGCAGCCCATAAAGGGACCAGCCCAGAAACTTTGCGCTCCTTTACTGTACACAACACCGTTAGACATGTCACTAGTTTGTTTTATGCATATTGCCTATAAAAATTGCCAGGGGGTCTTACTATAACTATTTCATCACAAGCTTACTATAACTGTTGTTTTAGTGGTTCATTAAGGACTCTAGTCCTTTAAGCATATCACTGTTTTGTATTCATTAGGTACACCTGTTCTGCTGTTCATGAATGCAAATATGTAATCAACCAATCACAGAGCATTTACATTTACATTTGTGGCATTTAGCCCTATCCAGAGCGACTTACAACTGATACAGTTTTACAATTCAAGCAATGGTGGGTTAAGGGTCTTGCTTAAGGACCCAGCTATTTAGATATGTAAACACGGTCAAGACGAACTCTTAAGGTAATTCCAATCATCAGAACCGGCGGATTTAAGTGAACGTGTCATGGTTGTTGGCACTAGACTTCATAAACTTTAGAGCTACTTGCCGTTGTATGCAAAGTCATTGCTGCTTACAGAGACTGGTATATAAAAGAGAAAATATCATGACAGCAGCATTTCTCTGTTGCTAGAAGTCAGAGGAGAATGGTGAGACTGAGTTAAGCTGATAAAAATGCAAGAGCCAATCAAAAAACAGAAAAGCATCTCTAAGCACACAGCACCTTGAGGCAGATGGGCTACAGTAGCAGAAGTCCACACTCCTCTTAGCTAGGAACAGACAACTGAGGCTACAATTCAACTGGGCTTATAAAAAACAGACAATAATATATTAGTATAGTATAGTATAGTACAGTATATTCTGCTGAGACATTCAGATGGTAGGGTCAGAACTACGTGTAAGCAACATGGCATGGTGAGGTTCGGGTGCTGCTGGTGATGTAATGATGAAGGGGAAATTTCCTTGGCAAAATAAAGCCAAAATCATCTCAGACTGATTTACTTGAACATGGAAATTAGTTCACTGTACTCATTTGGCCTCCACCGTCAACCCATCTCAAGTCAGCAGATCACCTTTGGGATGTTGTGGAACAGAAGATTTGCATCATGGATATGCAGCTGACAAATCTGCAGCAACTGTGTTATGCTGTCATGTCAGTATGGACCAAAATCTCTAAAGAATGCATCCACCACCTTTTTCAATGTTATCCATGAAACATTTAGGCAGTTGTGAAGACAAAAGTGGGTCCAACCTGGTATGTTAGGTGCACCTAATAAATTGCTTGACTACTGTATATTTACATTATTACAGTAAAAGAGAAATTTGGAAAGTAAAATAAAAGAATAGAGAGTAAAAAGGGATTTAAAGGGGCATATTATTAGCAATTATACATATCTGCATTTTTCCACATAGAATTTAAATACATTTAAATGCATAGTACGTACACATGAACACTCCTTGGCTTAAAAAAGGTGTGTGTGTGTGTGTGTGTGCATGCATGTGGTCGTGTGCATGTGTGTACTCACGGCTGACAGAGTTTGACAAGGTCATGGTCAGTGGTGGAGGGAGGCAAGCCACGGATGTAGAGGTTGGTTTTGCTGAGCTGCTCCCATCCGGTTGTGCTGCTGTTGCTGCTGCTGTTATTTGTGCTGCTATTGGTGCTCGGGCTGGGCGGCGCCATCGGGAGAGTGGGCGGAGCAACTGGGGGCTATTGGGTGACACAAATACCACTTGAACTTGGCAGAAACATGAAAAACACTAGTACAATCAAAGTGATAGCAAAAAGAACTAAATGAAAACCAGTTTTGATGCTTTCTGGCTCTTAGAAACCACATTATGGTCTTACTTTAATCAAACTTTCTTCAGCATCTCACCATACAAATCTTCTAACACTTTCAAGCTTGGACAGAACAGTCTGATCTCAGTGTGAGTGCAAGATCTTTCTTGCACTGAGATCACATGCCCTTATGTGACTTAATGACTGAAATGAGAGTGCTGTCCCCCAACCTCTACACCGTTGTGATCTTGCATGCTGAAACAAGCAAATCACTTAACCATAGTGCTCGTCATGGTTCCGCAAGGCTGGGTATCATGCTGGAACATCGAAGTTGTGCATGAATTCCCCCACATCTACAGCTTAATGCTGTCTAGTCACCATTCTTTCCAGATCTGCACTAGCAACCATAACTATCCACCAGCTTGCATGTCTCTCTAACCTACCAGATACAACGGATTATTATTATACTGATATGAACTCCAGGAAACAGACTGTGCTTATTGTAGATGTGTTTGAGAGCTAAGGGTACTGAAAAACTGTACAGGTTCGTGGCATCCAATCAACGGCTGTCCACTTTAACATATGAGGACTTAACAATTATAAAAAATATGAAATAAGATCTGTCTTTTTAATCCAGATATCACATCAGCAACCAATCAACACTGTGGCTCCCCAATCAGAGAAAGGAGTTAGAGTTTAAAAGTCCACCGTTCACTAGAAAGTTCATTAGCTTCCTGGCTGTGTGCTAATGCTTGTGAGCTCACGTTTGGAAAAGAGACAGTTCTACTTTGAAGGTTGTGTGTTTAGAGACTCGTGTTTATGTGGATGACATTCCACTACCTATTTGGGACAAGCTGTAATTGGCGTAAGTCTATGTAACAGTCCTATTGTAAGTAGTACGCCTTTTTTGTGTGATCCCCACTATACTGTAAATTTTCTAGCCTGTAGCTACATATACTGGTTCACATTCATTTAGAACTGTTCGTAATATGGTCTATTAATGCACCTTTGGTCAAATGAAGGTACTAGGTCCATCAAACTATCCCCTTATGTGTTCCACAAGGTCGTAACAGTACATGACTGTATTTTTATAATTACTGTGAATTTTCATAAATTAAAAATTCAGTGGCATTAGGGATGATGTGTAGATGGTAACGTTCCACTTGTGTTTTAAGCTATATCTATATCTATATCTATATAATGTATGTTCGCTTTGCATGCAGTTTTCTTGTGAAGATGAGGATGTTAAATGCTGCCCATTTCTACTGTGATTAAACCCACATCTTTGTAGCATTAATACTTAATAAGAAGACTATAAAACAGCAGTTTTATAGCAGCACATACATACAGTATGAGTGAGTATGTGAAAGCAGCTTTGTAAGCATCAAATTAATTGTATTATGTACTTCTATAATTGGTGCACTAATGTTTTGTTCCAATAAAGATACAATAATAATAATTTGTTGTTGTATATAGTGCCTTTCACAGACTCATGTTTGCTGTACAACAACAACAGCAACCACAATCAGAAGGGAATGAGAGAGAACTAGCATGTTGGGATTGCAAAGGAAAAAGGTAGCACTGAGTAAACAAATAGGTATCGAATTGAGATTTAATTCTTACAGCTCTGAGTATTGACTAGTGCCTGATACAGATCTAAGTACCTCTCCACACTATACCAAGTTAAAAGCAACTCCGATTGCATTATGGATTAGTTACACTTGTAAATGTTGATTATGGAGACGCACGTTCACAACTTAAGATAAGCAAGTAGGACACAGTAGCTTGGAAATTGGTAATTATCCAATCCCCCTATCCTAGCCCAAGTTTTAGGCACGCATCAGTTCTCAGAGTATACTCAGTACCAAATAAACACCTCTTTTATATTAACACTAGGAATTCCCCTTTCCTAATTTCAAATGTGATCTTAACATCACAGCAAAAAGCTTTGACTGTCAGTTGGTACATCACATACAGTGGGAAAAAAACATGAGACCACTCGTGAAAATGCTTTAGCATTTTTCTTAAAAGTAATATGTTTTATAATAAGAAATCATATAAACAGCACGGCAATTTAAGTGAAAACAAAATTTCATAATGCCTTACTATTGGGTAATGACACTGTGTAACTCCACAAGTTTGTGCAAATTCTGATGATTCCTGTCATCCTAGCATGATGATGGTCATCACTCCTTGGTCTTCTTTGGTCTTCAAATAGTTGCAAAGTTTTGAGGTGTGGTTTGGGTGATTACAGTGTTCAGTACAATGAAAAAACAGTATCAAATCCAAGAGCAATGCAAAAGGAAAAGCAGAAGTTTACTAATGGTTTCAGACTTTTTGGAAACGACTATGTGTGATACTTGCAGTACACTTACAGTATCCAAGACAGAAAGGTCTATGAAATGTCATGGTTGTGATCTGTGATCGGTTTACAAATCTACTGACATATACTGTCCTTTTATTGGCACCAGTGATTCGGGTTTATATTAGCTCCTGCTCAGTGACTATCTCTGCTGTGTTTGTCGTGTTTTCTTCATTTATACATATACAGTACCAAATTCTTAATGGAAACAAGTCAATGTGGGTCCTAAAAGTTCAGCAGTAACAGCCAATCAAAGGAAATCAGGAAATGGAACTTCTTGGCTTTAGCATTAGCAGTTACCACATTGAGTTCACCAATAAAGTAAGTGTTTTTCTTTTCACTTTCAATCCATTACTCACTATATGATAATTTTTAATACTTCTTAATGGATTAAGCTTTGTGTTAATAACTGTAGCTTAACTGTAGTAAGTGTTAACGTGTAATAGGCTCCGATATGATACAGTATATACTATATTAAATAATCAGTTTATAATACATTTACCTTATGATAGATTTGTCAGAACATACCCCCATTGTAAATCAGGTAACACATGAACAATACAACATCATTACTGTATATAATGCATTATATAGACTTATATATTCCTCGTCTGAGACACAGAGCAAAACATTAATACCAAATAGTAGATGTCTCCAAAACCACCATCAGATGGTCACTTTCAGACCAACAGATTAGTTAGAGGGAATAAAAGCCTTTGCTGTGCTTAACTACGATGAGCCTGGAGTTGCTAAATGCTATTCTAACAATGTTTTATAGTCAGATCAAACAAGCCTGAGCTTGTTTTTACCAAACTCTAACCGAAAGTTTAACCCACTGTTAAGTATGGTGGATAGTTTGTGGTGTTGTGAGTGTTTTCCTCTAAAGGCCTTGGGAACCTTGTTAGTGTACATGGCATTATGGACTCTAGGAAATACCAGTACACTTTAAATTAAAAAAAAGCCTGCCTCTGCCAAGAAACTAAAAATGGATCATATCTGGATCCACCTGTGGGGTGAGCTAACAAGATTATGGAAAATGCAAATGATAGGACTTCTGGAAACATTAAATAAGTAGAGTAAGTCAAGTTTCATTCTTAAACAAATGTTGTACATAGTATTAAACGCAGGGTACGTAATAATTGTTGTAATAATTGTGAATTTCTTATCACTCTTTTCCCTCGTCCTTACCGTGGGTTCCAATAAATGTGAATGTGTGACTGTAATTTCCTTAGGTAATAAAAAAGCATTATCTTATCGTATACGTCAAATTTGATAATAAATCAAACCAGTGTTTTTGGCCAACACTAACATAACTGAAGCTGCATACCCTGCACTGCACTACCACCAGTTTCAAAGTGCATATTACCATATTGCTGAAATGGCAAAATCCTCATATCCTCTTGCCTTCAGAGGTTTTTGTTGAATGCTGAACATTTTGTGATAGATTGAACCTCTTCAATCCATGACAAATCATGATATTCTGCAGAATAGGTTGACTAATCAGACACTGAGTCCAAAGCTAAAACGAAACAAAGCTCCATTTCAATACGTTTTAAGCTCCTTCACATTAAGCTCAATCATCCTGTATTATTCACAATCATCTGTTACAAAGCAGCATGAGAACACCCGGTTTGTCATGTAACAGGTATGACAGAGTTTTGGTTTTAGACACAGCGTATAATGCAGGGCATACAGTAGATTCATAGGAAATGAATCACTTTTTCATCAGGATGTGCCTCTTAGCCTAGACTACAATAAGCCTGTTTGAGCGTTGACTCATACCAAAGTAACTGTATAAACACCTCAGGCTAACCACTAAATTCATTTACCAGAGCCCAGCCAGAATGACTAACGTAGGATCAACAGCCGGTGTGAACGTAGGCTAGTAAAAAGAAATGAAAGTTTTCTGAGGAAAGGTGACATGACAGGGCTGAGAGCTGGGATACAGGAAATACAGGACTCGTGCTCACCGCAGACTGTAGCCACTGCTGCCCACATCAGTGACTCACTTCCTGTTTCTGGCTGGTTCATTAAAACAGCTCCCATTCCACTCATCCCTCTCAGCAAGCACAAAATGGTTGCCTCCATAATGCTTTACCAGACAGGTGTTTAGGGAACAAAAGTTAGAACAAAGTTACCAAAATGTCTGATGGCATGACACAGTGCTGTAAGGAAGCTCTGGATTCCTGCTGCATGGTCATGCTGGGCAACATGTGTGGTTTTTGTCTACGAGTGTGGTTATACCAAACCACATACAAAAGCCAACAAATGACAGCCTAGGGGGGTGTGTGTTCTCCTCCTGTTGCCTGACACACTGACCCATTTCTGCTTGAGTGACTCACAAAATCACAACCTCACATCCGTGTGCATTTTAGGCAAACACAAAAGTGGTACACCAGGCCCTTAACACCTGTCATTTGGTCACGCGATGTGTTTTTGCTCAACAAGATGCACTTATGGAGAATGTGGAGAACTTACAGGCCCTTCAGTATGGAGAACATATAAGACCCTTCAGAGCAAGTGAGAAACAGATACTCAGCACTCAGCAGAAAGGTGTCGGATAGTCCTGTAATACCAGGCATTGCGTTATTTTGAAGATGATGTCCTCTCACTGCTCAAGCCCTTAAAGTGTGAACTTGTGCCAGCACTCTCATTTTGTTTCTTCCCTGCTGTGGCTCTATGGTTAATGCAATGCGTACTTCCAGCGCCTGTTAAAAAGGATGTTGAATTATACATCAGAAACCAATGAGTGGGGTCCATAAAAAAGAAAGAGAACATGAGGGAAAGCTATCTAAATGGAAAGACTGGGAGAGGCACAAAGGAAAGCAAGCAAGGCAGAGGGAGAGATTGGATTCAATTTCCGGGCATCTTTCCAGCGTTGGTGTGTCCCCTGGGTCTGGTGCTATGTGCTGCAGTCATCCTGCACCATATGGTTCCTATAAACTGTGAAATCCTGGAGTCTTGATAACCTCTGCTGCCTTTATTGCATCCACCAATCTGAGTCGGGCTAGGTTAGACTACATGCAAATGTGCATGCGAGTGTGTGTGCTTCTGTGTGTGTGTGTGTGTGTGTGTGTGTGTGTGTGTGTGTGTGTGTGTGTGTGTGTGTGTGTGTGTGTGTGTGTGTGTGCGAGTGTAAGAAGAGAGTGTGTGTGTTTAGGCAATTCCATTTGCAGCCTTGCAGCAAAAGATAATCCCTCACCAGGGGAATGGGTCAAATTCTAAAAGAGATATCTAAACAGATTTTTGCAGTATTTCAGAGACAGACAAACAGATAGGCAGATAGATGGATGGATGGATGATGTATCTTGCTCCAAATTACATATGCCTTTTTGAATACTACTAATGTAAATGAATATGCATATTTTGTATATGGGAATAGCAGCACATGTCTGTAGTAAATCGATTGAAGGATGGATTGAGGGAAGAGCGGCTATATGGATGGACAGATAGATGGATATAAGCATGGTTGAACAATTAAGATAGATGAATAGCTGGATGGATGGGTGGAGTCTAACTAGCGGGGTGGGTGGGTGTATGAATTTGGTTGGACGGATGGATAAATATATAGATCAAGAGAGAAAGAGAGAGAGAGAGATAGAGAGAGAGAAAGAGAGAGAGAGAGAGAGAGAGAGAGAGAGAGAGATGATATGTAAATAAAACCCTTCAGTATTTTCTATGTTCTGCATAAATATGACCTAAAGCAGAATTGGCTTTTCAAAGTCCTAAATGCACTCAAAAATAAATTTTAACCAATCATTCAATACTATACTTGGTCCTTTACTTCAGACTATCACATACCTTGGTCCTGCAGTGATCTTTTTGGTCAAATCTTTTTTTTTTTGGTGGAATGGACTGAATCCAAACCCTTTACAGATGGTTTTGTAACCTTTTCCAGCCCTGTAAGAACTCTTTTTTTAGGTCTGAGTTCAGAATTCACAAGGACATATTCCTGCACTTTAAATACAACAGGATGTCTAATTCCACCTTCAAATTAACTCCAATCACCAGAGGGTTCACATACTTTTGTCACTCAAAGGTAAGCAATATTGGATCATTTAGCCTAACAAACAAATGATCATGTATAACAGTTATGTCTCTTTGTCTATGTGTAGGTATTGTGAAAATGTAATGGTATGGGTGATATTGTACATTTTATTACATTCTCCTCCAGTAAGTAAAGAAATGTGCAGACTGACAATGAAGAATGACAACGCTTTTCTGTAATAAACTGACAGAGGAATGGATAGAGGGATGAATAGGACAGACACCCAGATGGACAGACAGATGGATGCAAGTATGGATACATAAATAGATAAATGGCTAGCTAGCTATAGATAGGTAGGCAGGCAGATGGATGGATGAAAGGATGATGGATGGATGAAAGATAAATGGATAGACTGACGGTTCAACCATCAGAGATAGGTAGATAGATGGATGGATGGACATATAGATAGACAGGTGGATGGATGGAAAGACAGACAGATAGATAGATAGATAGATAGATAGAGCAGACGATAAACACATCATTCACAGGCAGACTCGGTATAAAATAACTCCATAACTATTGCCCTTTTGTAACCTTCAACCCAGTCCATTCAGCATTTCCCTTCCCTATCAACTGCTGTATGGTACTGTACACACTCATGAATATTCATGACCTTGAGGTTGACTGCACACACCCATGATCCTCCTGACGCAAGTTGCCATGGGAAACTCTGCTGGTCACATCCTTAAAGTGCCCTCCTGTTTCGTTTATCCTGAACTACAGAGTAAAAACTCCTCAAATCAAAAGCTTTACAACCGTCCCACCGCACAGTAATTAAGGACTTAGGACAAAATGCAGTGGGAACTGAAACCAGTACTGGGCTGTAGTGCAGGGCCAAAAGCATACATCTTATTGTAAACTTTTAATTTCAATGTGAGAAGAATATGCAAACTATGAAACAATACATCATTTATACAGAATTATGAACCATCATACTCTTTACTTAATCTTTGTTCGTCGTATTTTTTTTTTTTTTTTTACACAAACCCCTAAACAAACGCGTTTCTTTTTCAGTGCACAAACGGTTTGTTTGTCTAAATAGTGTTCAATAATTCACTGCAGACAGTATAGGATTACAAACCGAGTCCTGCTGATGAATATTCATGTCAGTTACTAGGTGCGAGCGTTACAGAAAACGGACGAAAACCAAACAGCCATTAGCGAAATCTTTTCTGTATTCTGCTCGGTCTATTGATACAAAGTGGAGGCGCCTCTAGTCTGTGAGAAAGAATACATTCAATGCAATTGACTTGTCATGTAACCCAATAGCCTACCGGACAATTTGGCCGTGGCCTGTCCAGCATCGCACCTCGATCTACTGCTATTGTAAGCGTATTGTACTGCTGTGTGCTTCTACTAACCTGTTTTCGGTAAGGTGTCCTGACTGGGTTGGCGGTGTTTGCAAAGATCATGTTTAATTCCTTCGTCCTCGATTCAGCAAAGATGGAAAAAAAAAGAGTCCCGGTAAAATGAATATATCAGGCTACAGTAGAACTGTAATTTTTCCACATCGCACACTTGTAATGTCGACTTTCACTCGCTCGCAGATTAATCGGGACTCGATGAGCCGACTTTCTCACAGAAACGGGTCTTTTTCCCGCAAAATGTACTAGGCTGATGGTTTATTCCCACCTCGGGCAGTCCAACCAGTTTCGGTAAATCTCCTGGTTCATTGATCTTCGTTCTGTTGCCCGCAGGAAAGACCCACCTACTGTGGAACGTACCATGTGCTTATCCGTGAGGGGGGTTCATTGCGGGAGTAATGAAGACTCTAGACGTTTTCGGCGTTTTAAATTCACGGCGTAAATGGTGAATTATAGTAGTTTCGTTTCTAAATATCTGTTGTACACGGCGTAAACAGAAAGCAAAGATTGAATCCAAGGTGTCGAATCGACAGTGAACTCATGCAACCCTACTCGGAGTTGTTGGCCACCTCTAGCACGCATACCACACATTCCACAACCTGGCCATCAGATCCCATCTACAATACAGCCATAGAAATGTGACAGAGGCCACCGGGGCAGTCCCATCCCATCCAAAGTGTCGTTTTTTGCTCCCAAAAACGGAGTAGTATTTCCCCAAGGATATACTATTTTCAAATTGTATTTAACCACAAACACAAATCCAGACCTCACAAGCTAAGAATCCTAATACTAAACAGTATAGCCTATATAGTATATAGTATAAAGTCCTGAGCAGGCCTAGCTTACAAAGCCTGTAAACACAAAATAAAGATGGATATTTTAATATAATAATATATAAATATATATAAAAAAAAATATATATATAAGAATGTTTATTCATATTAGAGCTCACAAGCTTGGTCCTGAACCTTTTCCACTGAACCACATGCTCTCACTTGCAACCAAATGAAGTGCATAGTTCAAAACCAATTAGTTCTGCAACAAACAACACCACCCAGGTGTTAACTAGGCCCTGCCTTGACCCTGCCTTATCTTTCAATTCATATGATAAGTGCTCCTGTAATCATGTTTCACACCTTCCTTACAGACAGAATGAGGATTTTACACCTATCAATATCACTGTGTTTTAAGAACAATTCCTGTAAAAAACGTAGCAGTTGCAATTAAAAAGGAAATAATTTTACTACAGCCTCCTCTATGACAATAATCATTTTTCACTGTAAGCAGATGGAAGGGGCATTTCTAAACTACTTGTTATACTGAAGCCCAACCTGAATTTAGAGGGGCACACACCTACCCATCTACTCACCAATCAGCCCCATGGATATGGTTATGCGGTTATAAGGAGCTAGCCAAAACATATATCTATGAGCTACCGTCACCTTGTCTGCAGTGTGGCTGACTTTCTTGTAAATATTTGCAAATGACAATTACTCCATGTAAAAAATATTTTAGGAAAAAAAAGCAACATAAGAATCTGTCTCTTACTGAAATCGTTAGCTGCTGGGACATTAAGAAGAACGTACTGCTGTAGTGGTGTATTCTGAAGTTCTGTTCAGTAATCCAGGATAAAATTCACTTTAATTTTATTGGGGCACAGCAACATTTTACTGGGGCACATGACCCAGTGGGGCACATGACCCAGTCTGATGACGCCCCTGGCAGACAGGACTGAAATGATGGTGAGGCCAGGGAGAAACCAGACATTTTACTGTAGTGAGTACAAATGTACATGAGATGCAAAATGTGTGTGTGTGTGTGAGAGAGAAAGTGTAAGTGAGTGTGTACCATATATATTTTTTTACATGATGCGGACACCTTGCTGGTCCCCGCTCATTTTTTTTTTTTTTTTACAAAAACGGCACCTTTATTTTAAAAATGGTTTGAAGTATTTGCTTTAGGTTATTTTGGTAAGGGTACCTAGTTACCTGGGTACCTACTTAGGTGTAGCTGCAGCATTAATTGGCTTCAGTGACCTTTATTTCAAATTAACGTCCCCACAATGATAGACAAACTTGTGTGTGTATATGCATGTATCCCGTGATGCACTGGTTCGCACCTTGTGCCCTGTGCGATGACCCAGCCCCCCACATCCCTGAATTGCTCTAAAAAGTGTCATTATGGGTGGTGAGCTAAAATCTGTCCAATAAAGAGGTCTTTACATTATTTACTATGTTTATATGCACCATGCCCCTGAACTAACTGAATTTTCTTTAACAACTTACGTTATTACCTTCTGGTGTTCCTCAGTGTCAAGTCGCACACGTATGATGTGTCCGTCACTTATCTAATAGGCCATAGAATACTAAATCTATTTAAAACTGATTTGCAACATTTCTGAGAATGTTCTTATTTAAAATGCAGTAATATAATTTCCACAGCACGGCAAAGCCATTTGTTTTCTGTTCGCATTGATTCATGTAAGAATTGCAACACATCTCACTGGAGTGACACTAGACACCCATATCCATTTCTTAGTGATGTTCTTTTGATTTATAATGGTATATTATTACTATCAAGTTCACAATAAAAACACACTTACAACAAACTTATATTAACATCATAAGCAACAGTTTATAGTTGTACAGTATTTATTTCACAGTAACACCTCATTCTAGTTACCTTATGCATTCTTGACTCTGAAAAATGTATTCCATCTCTAAAATGTCTGAAATAATTAATTGTATTAAAGGTTCTAGTATAACTACCCTCAGATCTATCTTCCAAATGGGTTTTAGGTAAATTGGTTTTCCGTTAGTCCAGTATACAGGAACAATTGTTAACTGCTCATATGTCATAGATGCAGAAAATATTAATACAAAAAGATTCATCTGCTAATTTCTAATAATATTTATCTATATGAATAAGTCCGCTGACAAGCACAAGCAGTTCCCAGGTTTGTTGTCCACCATCCACCAATTTATCATTCGGTCCCAACAACTCCTGCAATATTTTTTTGTCAACAAGTGTATATAAATCTCCTTGATATTATTATGAATGTTTACTTCATATCACGCCTTTTAAAAAATTTTATGCTTCTGTGTTTCTGAGATGGCATAGACATAAACTCCTGTTCTGAGTTTTGCGTCATGAGGATGTAGCCAATGGCTTCAATGCTGCAAGGACAACAACACTTCTTTTGACTGCCTCCATCAACCTAAGGATGAAGCAGGTAATGGTCGATGATACAGTTGACAACAATGCTATTCTTACTCATCTGCCAAGCATGCTGTAATCCTGTGGTGATTCACTGACTCTCAGTGCCCATACTGTTACTCAGTACCTACAGTATCAGAGGGAAATAATAAATCTTAAACACCTCCGGTTTCACTGAGCACACAATACCAACAAATCTTTTTTTTACTGAGGACACAAGTAATATAGTGAGTCTTCTTAATAAACTTACAGTGGCAACTTGTACATTCATATTTACACTATTATTTCATATGCTGTTGTTTGCTCTCTTACTCTCTCTCTCTCTTTCGCGCTCTCTCTCTCTGTCTCTGTTGCTTTTGCTGTTATATATATATATATATATATATATATTGCTGT
>JAVSBV010000002.1:7877237-7892557 GCA_033117975.1 Parotocinclus spilosoma | reverse complement strand
GGCCTTTTTAGGAAAGCGTAATATTGTGAAGTTGCTTTGAGACAATACTCTATTGTAAAAGGCGCTATATAAATAAACTGAATTGAAAAAATTGAATCACCACTGCAGCATGACTATCTGTCAGTCAGCATCTCCTCTCACATATATGGCCAACCATTCCTGTAAGATGCCTAACCTGCCCAGAAGGCACCACCGAGACATTTCACTGCAATAGTGGATTAATGAATTGCAGTTGTACAATCACACTGTATATTGAACTATTTAAAAGACTCAGTAAAGTCTAGATGTTATCACAATATAAATAATGGGCAGCTACTTCCTTAAAAATATTCCAACATTGTAATAAACCATTTTATGAACCTATGAGTGATGGCTACATGCAGCAAAGCCTTTAGAAAAGAATAGCTTTTAACAATCAAAGTTTTAAAGCTATGCAGTACATGATGGAACACTGCTTTTGCGGTACTATTCTGTTGTAAGGCCACCACTTACACAATTTATATTTAATCGGTACTCAATGACCGTGTCACCTGTATGGATCTCAAGTGTATTGCTAGGGGTCCATATTAAAATTCAGCCCTCCAGTGAAAGTAAAAGCCTTTTAATTTCCTACTGACATTAAAACTGCATTGCTGCAGGGCAATCTCCGGTGTGCATGCAGTGCTATGCTAATTCCGAGCAAGCAGCGGTGGCTCTGCATGGCTCTTTAAAGAAACAGAAATGGGTTATTGAGGTCTGAAAGTTACAGTATATGGATTAGTTTATAACATTAAGAACTCTCATATAACTAACCTTTAAATTTGCTTTTTAAAATATTAACAAACACACACACACACACACACACACACACACACACACACATACATACATTTATTTAGTATCATCACAGGCAGATTGAAGATGTTTACACTGGGCTTTCCCTCAATTGCGTGGGATTGGAATTCACTTGGCACCATCAAAATGCAGAGACGCCTGAGTGGAGAGTTTGAATGTAAAGTTCACATCTGACAATCGTTTAATTATAATCTGAAAATCAACTGAACTGGGAAGAGATTAATTAATTGACATTTGCATGATGATCTGTGATTGATTTTGAATCCCAGTAAACAGACACTGACAGCCCAGCTTTATAAAAGTACAATATTCTGGCAGGATCATCAGTCAAAATGCCAAACCATAAGGAAAACACCATCTAATTAAACTTTACAACTAGAGAGCTTTCTTGTACACTGCACAGAATACATCTGTCCCATACTAGCCATTTAAAGGCATGTTTCTATCAGCCTGAGCGGCTCACACACAGTAAGCTTGAAAAAGGGATGCAGGTTTATGATTAGTTTTTAAATACTATTAGTATTTAGGAATCAAACACAGTTTAGGAACTTACTTACTTAGAAATCTTTTAGATAACAGTACAGACATGGGATCCAAGGACATTTTGGTAAGAGAATTTTGTTGTTTAGTAAAACTTGATGTTTGGTTGCTTCCTCCCTTCCTCAATCACACGACTTCTCAGGTTTGAGGCCAATGCCTAATTTGTGAAACAGTCCTTCATTAATTCACCATCTTATTTGCTTTATCCTGGACAGGGTAAGCCGGGCCAGCCGATGCCTACCCAGTGGCATACGGCACGAGGCAGGAAACACCCTAGACAGGGTGCCAATCCATCGTAAGGCACACACACTTTCACACTAGGGACACTTTAGAAACACCAATTATCAAAGTCAAAAACACAGGTCTTTTGAGCTTTAGGAGGAAACTGGAGTCCCGGAGTAAACCCACACAGACACAGGCAGGAAATGCAGACTTCATGAAAAGACTTAATTATATGTCTAAATATTGTTGTCTTTTTCTGCCAGGCCGGGTGGCACGGTGGCTCGATGGGTAAGGTTCTGGGTTTCCAAGGTAGAGCGGACTGGGTCCTTTCTATGTGGCGTCTGCATGTCCTCCCCATGTCCATGTGAGTTTACTCCAGGTGCACCCGTTTCCTCCCACAGTCCAAGGACATGTTTATTTCCCTAAATTGTCCCAACATCGGTGTATATATGGTGATGTTCAATAAAGTACATAAACATACAAACCTCGCCACCCACTATTGCTCCTCATGCATGAACATACAAAATGATGATCTAACTACACTAGGATTGCAGTTACCATCAACAAAAATGAGCAGTTTGAGTTGTTAGATATGACCTTATACAGAAATAAGTTTTTTTTTATCATATTATATTGTTATTATTATTATGTTGTATTATATTTATTTATTACTTATTTTCATTTTAATGAATATAGAAAAACACAGAATTACAAAGATTCTCATAAATAGGTGCCAGAACACATGCAATTCAAGTAACAGGTCTCGTTTCAATGTGTATATGTTTGTGACAGTGAAGATGTCAGTTGCTTGGGTTTCTGGGTACCCTCATGTCAATCAATCAATCAATCAATCAAAATGTATTTATACAGCGCTGTTTACAATGGAGCATTGCCTCAAAGCAGCTTTACAACAGTATATTATCTAAAAAAAGGCCAATCCCAGTATTTCTCTGTCAATTTCTGGCTTTCCCTTTTCATTATGATGTAATTTCTAGAGCTGTGAGAGTCCCTGCTGCAGAGGCCATTCTGGTGCTACTGCTGATCTTTTGACACCAGTCTCTGCCCCTAATCCTTTTCTGAGACCATCGAAGAACCCAGCACCCCACTCCACCCCATCTTCACTAAAATGTGCTATATAAATATATTTTTCTTTGAGTTTACTGAAATCCAAACATATGTGCAATATTCAGAGCACAGTTGTCATGAACTCAAAGCATATATGCCCCATGCATATGATCTGCAGAACAATAGTTTCCCAGGATCATTAAGTCTGAACAGTATAAGCCACATGCTTGTTTGTTTTCTTATCTGTTTTATTTAATGACACATCAAAATCAACGGCTATATGCATGGCAGACACAAAGTTACAACCAGTATTGCTCCAAACATGAGTTTGAATCATAAGCATCCAAGTATGTATTGCATGTATTTTATTATTATTATTATCTATTATTAACTACAATTGAAAGGTCGAAAATCAGTGGTTTTACCCCAGAAGATTCTGGGTCTATGCACATACTTATTTTTTAAAGGAAATGTAAGAAAAGAAAAGAAAAGAAAATTCATGATTTCAGTAATATATGGGCAGATTGTTGAATTAAATATACTAAATAGTGTACACTGATCACAAAAATTTAAGAAATTTTAGAATGAAATTTTTGTGAGCAGTATATTCAATATAATAACTAAACTATGTATTATTTATGCATTAAAAAGTTCACATATAAGGTAGTTGGTATAGCAGCACAATTGTTGATTACAAAGGAACCGGGCAACAGGATTTATTGAGCTCACACAGAACACACAGAAAGACTTATTTAAGTCTTTGAGGTGTTATAATGGCTCGATTATAACAACATTTTTCATGTACTTGGTATATTTATAGAAAACAAAATATAAATACCTAAATATCAAAACATGGTTTATGCTGTTTAAAGGATTGCATAATGTAACTTGATATAATTTTATATATAATGGTTGTCTATTCTGTCCATTAATATGTTTAGCTCATGCTTTTAAAATTAACATTGTTGTTATTTAATTATATTAATTGTATCTATTGAAAATTGTTATATATTTGCTGTTTATATTCTATTTGCTGTTAAGAACATAATCCTTATATACTTATATAGTCTGTGTAGTCTCATCCACTTTCTCTAGATCGACTTTTCGCTAGGAAAAAGAGAGTTTAGCACGATGCCTGACAACCAGGAATAATAGTAAGACCCTTATCTGTGTAATCAGGGGAGAATAGATGGTGTTGTCAAATTCCAGCCAGAGAAGTACACAAGGACTTTTACCCAGTGAAAAACAGTCAGTGCTTATTAACTCTGACTCACATAATCAGACTGCTGATATTTAAGGCTGTGGTGCTTGGTCACAGTTAATATGAAGTACCTACATTGAACTACAATGGACTACAATCATGTAGTAAAGAACTGCATCAGGAACTTTGTCATGGGGAACAAATGTAGACCTACAATGGTGCTTAACAGTTTGTGAACCTTTTAGAATACTCAGTCCTAATAGAGGCGTCGACTTAAGTAAAAAGACCTGGTGACTTGGGACTCGACGTGACAAAATCATAAAAGACTTGTGACTGCACTTTGACTTTACCAAAAGGTGACTTGGACTTGGAATCAGACTCAGGCTTCAAGACTCGAAAATAATCAAGAGCCTCCACGAACCCATTTTTAACGTTTCTAAGTTCTACAATAATATTGAATCACATAACTGGGCTATTTGTATTGCTTGCATGGTGCTGTATACCTGTAATATATACCCAGCTAGGGTGCTCAGCTGTTCAGTTTTGTTTCAACAAGTGGAATTCGGCAAACACTCGCAGGAAACTTTGGGGGTGCCAGAGTTAAAGGTTGCCTGAGCTAAAACATGCTGCCAAAATAATATTTTTCAACTATAAAGACTTTGCTGTCATATTTTTTAATAAAGTTACAACATGCAAAACGTGTTCAGTAAAGATCACCAACGGGAGAAGCAACAACATCGAACTTTGTTTGATATCCAAGGCTAGACAAAGAGAAGTCTGTGCTAATAGCATTTACATAGTAATTAGCTAGCTAGCTAACTTAGTGACCTAATAAATACCAGCTAGCTAATGTGAATGGGTGATCGTTTAGTTTAGTGTTGATTTTTGAACTAGCAATCGTTCTCATAAAATTGCCTCAGTTGCTATGGCAATTTGTGGCTATGAATGCTTAATATAAATGCTTGCTCACTTTAGCTGATAACACACTAAAAACCCTATTTGGTATTGAAATATGTTTATTATTTGTTTTGCTTATTTGTTTTTTTTTTTTAATGTCGCCATTTAGCATAATTAATTAGCCTACCACACATATCTTTGGACAATAGGAGGAAACTGGAGTACCCAGAGTCAACTTGTTGATTAGGAACAAGTGAATAGGTAAATAAATTAATGAATACTATGCACAAATCAAAGACATATAAGACCTTTGTTTCCCTAACCAGTAATGATCATCATACACAGATCACTCCAAGAACAAGGCATATAATACACTGCAGTGTCACTAATGAGCCAAGAGTAACTTGTGAGAAACGAAAGGCTCTCTCATACTGGCTAATGTTATTGTTCATGGGTCCACCAATAAGAGAACGGTGAACAACAATGATGTTGTTGGATGAGGGTGGCAGGCTCTCTAAAACAACATTGATGCCCATTTGCAGTTTGCTAAATATCAAGAGCCAAAAGGCAATTGAAAAACATTTTGTGAAAGGATGAGACCGAAATAGAACTCTGGTTTAAATGAGATGCATTATGTGGGTGTCTCTAATAGGCTGGATAATGTCTACATGGTTAATTAGAAAGTAAAAGGAGCATTAGTTTTGGTGTTTCTACCACACCTGCTTGCTCAATATATATGTCAATTATATGTTCTATAACCCCAACTTTTACAGATCTATTTTATCGCCAATGTGTTACCAAACAGCACTCAGGTTCAGTTAAATGTGAGTACTTGAGTTCTAAAATCTGCACTTCAGAATAAATGCAGTGCAAACAAAGAGTATAGGTTATATCAGTTACTTCCTGTCTGGGATGCGACACATTGAAATGTTTAGGAACCAGGTCACGGCACATGATGACAGAGAGTTGGAGTGGTAGTTCTGGAGACTGGGAGCCGAGTGACAGTGATGTATGATCTCTGTTAAAGAACTGTCTTAGCTTGTTGATTACTGTGGACTGGGACTGTTCAGCTGGATAAGTTCTGGGAAAACAGCGATAGTTTTTCTAATTAACCTTAAGGGTACCCTCTGCTCTCCACTGGCAATAAAGGGGAATATCTGTAAGCTTAGTTTACTGTCTCTTGGCTTTTCATTGGCAGACAGTAGTGGTTGCAATGGCTTGGAAAACCCATGAGAATGACTGTTGCAACATAAATGGCTTTCTCTATTCAAGTTCAAATTGGTTCATGCTGTTCAATGGACTCAGACGTTCATTTCATTCAAAAGGTTATCGTTGTTTGCTGAGAACATTTGACACAGTGCACTGCATCATAAACTCAACACCGCCATAAAGACGTCTTAGTATGACATAGCGAGCCACAGAACAGCACGCCGAGCAGGCTGTTTCCAGGTTTTTATCTAAGCACACAGCAAGTCTTGCACAGACGTGCCACAATGTAGTTGGCACCTTAACAGCGTGGCATTAAAAGAGAGAGGTTCAACCATTGAAAATCGCCCTGAGCAAAACCATCAAGTCTCTTCTCAAGGAAGAAATGGCTCAAGTGAAGTATAATGTAGTGCCTTTAGGCAGCTGCACTTATAGCCTTGCATTACAAAGTGGATTGCAGCATGAGGTTGAATTGTGTCTGGGTTAAGGGAGATGATGAGGTGCTCTGCCAGGCCAGGCCCTGAGCACCAAAATGTGACATACAGAGTGAGAGGGCCAGGGTAATTCCGCCTGCTGGAACGAGTTTTCTCTGCCTGAAGAGCCTGGGCATGTGTCCACTGTCTGTTTCACAAAACAACATTTACACACTCAATTTCTACCCACAAGTCCATCTTTTAGAGAAGTTTTTCTAAGGCCAAATGAAGAAGCACAAGAAAAAATTCAGATAGAGACGAAAAGAGATGCAGAGTGAGCATTTGGCTGCCGTGATAAGACGTCAAAAGTGGGTCAAGGACTCTCGTGGTTCAACACTTTGCCGTAATTACAAAACTCCCAGTGCCATTAGTGTGAAGATCAAATCCGGCCCGGGAATTGGGAATCCATTGTGTAATTCCCTTCTCTATATGTTTCACTTGTTAGCCAGCCTGGATTTATTTGCATAGCCTTTTGTAACCAGGTTGAATAATTTACACTGATTAAATCTACTGGCAAGTGTTCTAAATATAGGAAATTACTATGTAGCTTTATATATAAATATACATTTATGTAATTAAAGACATGATAACCATGTCTGAGGGTGATAAGAGAGAATTTTAGAATGACGTTCAGCAGTCTGTTCTGTTCTGTGAGGTTTCCTGTTATTTAATTATTCCTCTGTGATGCCGAATAACATGTAACAAAAGCTCAATGACTGAATTGTCTTTGCAGGTCAGATGACATTAACTACTCTTAATTCCTCCCTCTGGCACTAACGAAAAGCTGTTGCCTTGACAATGCTATTGGCAGGCGAAATTGACAAAGAGGTGTTCAAGCGTTAAATGTTACACATGAAACGGTTCACAAGTTATTGAATATAATACCTAGGGCTTTAATTCCCACAGTGCTTTGTTCAGCAAGTGTTTGCAGACAGATTTATATATTTATAAATCCAATTTAAATATCCCAGTTATATTCCTTTGGTTAAAACTAGTAATGGTGTTTAAACAACTAAAATAAATAAATATGCATATACATATCTCATTGAATGTATGTGTATATATAAGGATGTGTTTTTGCTAAATAAAGTTTGCAAGATTAATACAGTGGTCTAAGCACACAATGCTGGAAACATGATGCTGGAAACATTCTTCTGAGATTTTGGTTTAAATTGATATGAGAGCATCACACATTTGCTACAGACTTGTTGGTTGAACATCCATGATGTAAATCTCCCGCTCTACCACATCCCAAAGATGCTCTGTTGGATAGAGATCTGGTGATAGGTCATATGAGTACAGTGAAGTAACTGTCACGTTTAAGAAACTGGTACAAGTAGATTTGAGCTTTAAGACATGCATATTATTAATGTATTATTCTGCGTTTCTCAAGGGAATGCTGAATATTTTCTGTTTTTTGGACCATTCTTTGTAAATTCTATAGATGGCTATATGTTAAAATTTAGCCCCTGTCAATTTGCTTTCAGACCAAAGTGCTCCTTCGGTTGGGCTGTGTAATATACTGCTCACAAAAATTATAGGATACTTCAAAATGAAATCTCCCATAATGAAATAACCCCTAATTTTTGTGAGCAGTGTAATTGTCTTGTACGGTCTTTAGTCTCATCCACATTTGCGTTGTTCTAAAAAATGTGCTTTCGCATGGCATAACTTAGCATTGGCCATGAAATACAATGGATTTTAGGTTCCAATTGTTTCAATACCTTTGGGTGCCCTGTGTTTGCTTTATAACAACAAGAAGATGTCACTTCAGTTCTGGTCACTGAAACATGCATCAGCTTTCAAAAGGTAATGGCATATTGTCACCAAGTCTATTACACCTTTTTAAAGAAACCCCTTTCCTATCCAGTAATACAAAACTAATAAAAACAACAATAATAACATGATGACTGACCAGTCAAATCAGAAAAGATGAAATCATCTGTATGTGCATTTTCTGGACATAAAGCTTAATCTCACTCAGAAGACTGAAACTATAGTTATAATGAAAGAAAATATCTAAATTGACCAGAACTCAAAGTGCCTTAATTGTAATGTGGCATCTTTGATCTAACAGCCTTACACCAGGAACCCTAAGACTCGGTAACTTGGGCTTAATAGCATAAACTCCTGCTTCGTATCCCACCGCTGGCAAAATAAGGTCTATTAGTCACAGAGTGGTTACAGATCACTAGCTCCATTCAAAAGTTGCCTGTTAAATCCAGTTTATGGAGCAGAAGTTTATGTTTACTGATGCTATTAATTCCACTGATGCTAGGCAGAGGTTATGATACATGGACTCCGGTCAAAGTCTCGATGACCTATACAGCTTCCGATCTACTTGTGCATTTTCTGGGATGTACAATTGCCAGGGACAGATTCTTGAAGTTAAGTGCCCCTCGGGGGTTGAGTATGCCTCTGTTACATTACCAGGCCAGGGTTGCCCCTACATTAAAATTTAAGGAAGTAATAACATGTCAAAAATAATAGCGAATATCCAATCTGAAATGAATATGTGTAGCCAAGCCACTAATTATATTTTTCTTTTTCAAAGTCTTTGATTACTGAACAAATTATGAGACCACAATAAACTGTTTCAAGCTGTAAATCATTTTAGATTTGCTGTATCGCCTTAGAATTTGGAGAAAACAATAACATGTACTGTAGACTACTTGACTAAATGATCGCCCTGTTTGTTTACTATAGGTCACCATACCTGCATGTGTATTGAGCATGCTTTCTTCTTCATGTCTAGCCATGTATATGGGTGCCTTGCTGTTTTACTTATCACGTTCTTGAATAAAACATGCCGGTTATTTCAAATCTGTCTGATCATTGACTCAGATGACAAGGAACTAATTTTCACATGTATGGAAAACAAATCAATTGAATAGCATGAAATAGCATTATGCTTAATCGCATATTGATGCAGATAAATTGTCTTAGTTTGGCTGAGCTTCAACATTTTGCACTTGCATCTGGTGCCTCGAATTTCAGTGTCTAACAATAATCTACCAGCACTGAGGCCACTTTGCATCCAATTGCCCTGATACCACTTCTCCGTGTTCTGGTGAAACCTTTCAACATGTTTATCACTGACTGCACCAAGATCAGCAGGGAAGTCCAAGTGTGAATGCCAATCGTGGCTTTGATATGGCAAACTGCAGTCATGGTCTCGTCACTGAAGGCAAATTAAGATCTTCAGTAAATTTGATAAATTTTGTAGTAAGAGAAATTGGTCTGCCACCCTGTTAAGAGCCCAGGGTTTGTCTTGGTCAGCATGTGTAACCAAGTTCACAGGCTTTCTTCAGAACTGCAGTCGTGTGGCATCTTTGAGCATTAAGCTTATAATCACTACAGGTCTAATACAATATAGGTGTTGTGTTGTTGTTGTGACATTTATTTGACATGTCTTCTGGATTTAATCCTCCTGAAGACAGTAAAAACAGTATATATAGTATACTCCTTATTCTATTGCCTTAACATGTGCAACGGCATGCATCCAAACAGCATCTGTAAATGTGAGCAGGTTTTACAGCCTGTCTCCCAGCATGTAACCAGAATTATCATGCTTAGGTAAGAACATTTAGACACAAACAAACCAACTTGCTTTGTGGACAAAATACTAGTAAATACTAGGTAAAATATTTTGGGAAATCACAAAAATAGGCTCTATATATCCCATACTCAATAGTGTTCAGGAACCAAAATCATTGTTGTCTAGTGTTATCTAAAGTGGAAAAACAAGGCTTCCTTTCAGAGATGATAGACAGAGGCTGTCAACATTTATGTGAAACATACCCAAGCAAGTGCTATCATTCCAGTGACCTGTCCCACTGGACAGAAAGCCCAGTCATAACTAGGCCCGGTCATTGTCCAGGTTTGATTGATAATGCTTGTCAGAAGCAGGGTAAAATTCAAAATGTGCTGCGCTACCTCCTGATGCAGACAGAGTTGGAGAAAATGAAATCGATTAGGTTGTTTGGAGAGAGGGCACTCCAGCAGCCTCTATCACACTTTAGTCAATAGGCCTCTACCTCTATTGATCCTTTGCGGGGAAACTTCTACTGGCATGTGCGCCAGTCCAGCTGATTAAACTGTGTCTCAAAACAAATGAGAGATCTGATCGGAGTAGAAAACGCTGAGGTTTTAAAGCAACCTGTCACCAAGATAACAAATGTCTTATTTATGATTAATGGGTAAGGGTGTTTCACAGATGTCCTGATACCAATGCAAATTTGAGAATGGACAAGCTGTGCAGTGGAAGTCACACCTGATGAGATAAAAGTATTCCAAGGTAAATCCATTTCTCAGAATGCTCTGAGTGATTTGAATAGCGCTCTACATTTTTAATCTTCTCTTAACTATTTGAATTGACCTAATATTATAATTAACTATAGATTATCTATCACTGGAGTCAACATTACAGCACCTGTTAAACATTACAGAAATGCTGCAATAGACAGTGTGTTCTACAATAATAATATAAGAAAATTGTGTTTATGGGTAATATAAATAGATCATCGAAACAGTGTTTTGAGGACGAGTTATTTACGGAAAATCTCCTGTGCAATGGCTAAGAGAGGCTTACTTACTATTATATATATCTTATGTGTAAGAAGTCTGATCATTTATAGATACTGAGTACAAATTAAAGCCCGCTACGTGGACAGAAGGGGATCACAGAATGTTGCTTATGGATTTATGTATATAGCAAGTCTAAGTAATTATTAGGTGAATTCACAGACTTCTTTTCCCTGTGGGCGAGAACTTTAAATAGCATCGGAAGTGGCAGGCTTAATTTCCCATGCACAATTACACACATACACTTTCTCTCAGGGGCCATCACGCAAAAGCAAAATAGCTAGAAAAAAGGTTTTGACAAAACATTTATTCTTCAACCATTTATAAACCAGAAAACTGCTAGTAGACAAAGTAGTGCTAGAACTGCTTGTTTTAATTAATTGGATTAGTAAGCAACAACCTCTCAGAAGACCTACAAAGACCTTATGTAATGTAGATTGTGAATAACCAAGGACCACATTCACACTGCACACCAACTATGTGCTCAGTTCTGATTTCTGTCACAAATCTGATCTTAATTTGGTAGTTTACAGGGTCTTGTTAATATGATGTATCTCACAAGAGCAAACATGCATAATGCAGTTATCTGCCTGGGATTGAAAAGAATTGTAAATTCTGATCTCACTATTCCAGGATTCAGCTTGTAAATGTGATGGAACTGGCAACTGACAATGTTTATAACTTTAGTATGTATTTTTGTACTTGCAATGTAAATATAGTCAAAGGTTAAACTTTAAATTTAACTAAGGGTGGCTGCTGCAGTGGTAAAAGACAGCTTCTGGAAATGGCAGTACATATGGACAGTGTTTGAATCCCAGATGGGGTATGGAACATAAAGTTTGTGTCACCAGGATGGATTTATGAACTCTTAGATTAAGGTATGATTGTGGTTATTAAGGTTACTCACTCACTCAGTTTCTAAAGCGATGCGTCTCAATGTTTCTAGAGAACCTATAGGAATCAAAGATGGCAATGCTCAGAACTAGCCTTTCCTTATGCACCATGTGCCAGCAACGAACCTCATGGAAATCAATTGCAGCTAATTGTATCCATCTCCCCAGACTTTTGACACATTTATATTAACTTTCTGAATTTTCTGAATTTCAGTACTACAGTGTCCCAAATTGGAATTAAAATGTTAGATTTGGACATTTACAGAGTAACAACTCTTTCACGCATGTAAAAAGACCAGATTTGGGCCACTGTTCAGTGTAAATGCAGTTGTAGTGCTTGTGTTTCATGACTCATACTTACTTCAGCCTGATGTGAGGTGAATAAATGTCTACTTAAAAATGTCTATTGAACACAATGTCCCTAGTGTTGCAGTATTGCCCTTCTTAGCACGCACAACTGTCCTCAGGAGAGTAATCCCCGGGTATGATGAAAAAGCTAGGCTCGTGGGCAGGTGTGGCATGCTGTATAGGAATGATATATGGGCCTGCGGCTGACGATGTGTTTGTTTGTTTGCTGGACGCGTGAGGAGAATCTCACTGCGCTGAGAAGCTATTAGGACCCGAGCTCATGGTCTTATCTTGCCTGATAAAACTCACAGTGACTAAGGGAGTGCTTCCTCTGTAATGCAGCGCTCTCCAAACAGAGGGGAGAGGAGAGACTAAGAAGTGGAGTGGGGAAATAGATGAGAAGGGGAGCAGGGAGGAGTGTGGTGTCTTGGAAGATAGAGAAGGTGAAGAAGATAGGTGGCTTTGAGATACTAACAAATCTCCTTTTGCTGAACCTTATAGTGATACAGGCCCTATAGCAGGTGACTGCATCATCCAAACTCATCTATGGATAAAACAATACCATGTCTACAGAGCATTTTTATTATAGAGCTTAACAGGCTTACAATGAAGTCATAGATCAATGTAGCCAATTTAATAACAGTGTTGTAACCAGTTTCACACAGCTAGAGCTTCAAAGCACATCAAACAAGCTGGACTGACCTGATTAACGTCATGACACTCCCAGTATATAACTCTCCTTTCCACTATTTCAATCCAAATGTGAACACTGTACAGAATACACAGGGTTGTCTAGTGAACAATGTAATAGAAATTGGAACAGTCTTGACACGATGCTGTTGTCTTGTTCACATTTATAGACCTCACTTATAGTTAGCAATCAAACAACCAGGCACAAAACAATACAAATAAGTATTTGGGTAGACCTTATAGACTGTGGCTATATTTGCCACTTGCAGTTGCTGGTCAGTGCTTAAAATAAAGCACACAGCTAAGGAATCTCTATAGATAGACACTGACATTAGAATGGGTTGTACTGAAGACCTCAGTGAGTCTTAGCATTTCACAGGTATGCACCTTCCTAACAAGCCAGCTTTCAGTCCAGTCTTCCTTAAACAAAGGCCATAAAGAATTTATTTGTCATCTTTGATTGTGAATTGATCGGATTGGCTTGCGCACAGCCCTAACTTGAACTTAATGTACCTCATGTTCTAAAATCTAGTGGAAATTCTTTTCAGTCCGGGAAAAAATTACTGTGAGATTTCATATTAAATTTGCAAATTGCTCGACAGTTTTAAATGTGAACTTTCACAGTTTAACCATAACATTCACAGTTCTACTATGAATTTTTATGGTAATTTGACTTCATGGTTCTACTGGCAAATGTTTTTATTTAGCGGACACCCTTATCCAGAGCGACTTACAATTAAAAAACCTTGCTCACCCAACTGTGGCAGAGGCCGAATTTGTACCCTGGACCTTCTAGTCCAGTACCTTAACCACTAGACCAACATAGTCCCACCATAGTTACATAATACAATTGTAAACGTGGGTAACTATGAACCGTCCATAAATTATTTCACAGTTATACTATGGATTTTTATGGTAATTTGGCCACTTCATGGTTCTGCTGTCAAATTTCACAGCACATTTTTCCTGGGGTGTGAAAGTTGATCTATATCAATAGTTTTGGATGTATTTATTGGTGATCACAAACTTATTGTTTTTTAGCATGCACCAGATCAGTGTTATATATCGATAAATACGCTTATATTTTATGTAAAAACGTATCACTGTAAAACAACAGGATCGGTGCATACAAAACTCGCAAACTGTTTCGTACTTGCATTATGTCGCCACCTACTGTCACTTGTGTGCCCTTACATTTGTTGTCCACCTGCATGTCGTGTAATGAACCGACCAATTGCCACTTGGTCTCTGCTTGACCCTAGTATGAGCATGGTCCAGTTCAGCTGGTCGTGACTAATCAGAGGTGACAGGACAGCACAGTGGTGGGGCAGTTCGCACAGATGTCAGTGGCACCCTTGGTTAATTTTACCCCAGGCTGAAGAGAATCTGACAGACTAAATTCAATTAGAGGGGATACAGCTGGGTTTGGGCTGCTTCAGCTGGCCCACATTGTTTCCTCTGAATGATCTACATTTTCTAGGTAATTCACTATTTTATCCTCCAAAATGACAGGCATGGATATCAAAAGCCAAATCGTTTTGGCTATTATGCACTGAATGAACAGAATGTTCTATTCTTAAAATAGTCCGATTTATTTACAAAACAAGTCCAGATGCAATCATGGCTCAAACCATAAAAAGTGAGTGACTGAGTTAAGCAACCAGTTTTAATGCAATTAAATACAAATCTGCAGTCGGAATCAGCCAGTATTATATGACATAATAAAAAAACAATACTAAATGTACTGTACATTACAATATAAAGACAATGAAACAAAGCACTAACATAGAGTGTGACACTTGATATTGCACTAACATAGTGCATAGATTTTGACCAAAAATGTACACCTCACACTTCATAATACAATGTCTTATTTCAATTACAGTCAATGGTCACTTAGGTACCTTAGGTACACCTCCTTGTTTCTACCTGCATTAAATATTTGATCAGTTCCACTTACCATGTAGCTGCACTTTGTACGTCTGTAATTACAGACTGTATTCCTTTTGTTTCTCTATATTATTTGTTTGTCTACTTTACTCTGTTCTATATTGATCAGGACCACTACACTACCACCACAGATCCTATTTGGGTGTTGGATCATTGTCATACTGATAGACTCCTCTCTCTGAGCTGTAGGACTGAGAGGTTCCGGGGATCATTCATTCCTACGGGACTTAGACTGTTCAACAACACCTAGGGTGTTTACTTAATAGGCTTAATTGACACTTTATTGGAGTATGGACTTTGTGGTATATTTGTATGTTGTATATTTGTATGCTGTTGGTCAAATTAATTTCCGCATTGTGGATTAATAAAGTATCTATTATTATTATTATTATTATTTTATTGTTATTATATTTGTGA
>JAVSBV010000002.1:7863258-7877137 GCA_033117975.1 Parotocinclus spilosoma | reverse complement strand
AAGGGCCTTGCTCAAGGACCCAACTGTGGCAGCTTGGCAGAGGTGGGATTTGAACCTTGGACCTTCTGGTCCAGAGTCCAGTACCTTAACCACTAGGCTACCATAGTCCTGATATAGTCAATTGCTTGTCATGGTGGTTTCACAAAAAGATGTAATAGGTCAATAGTCTGTGCATTTCGAATGTATTTTACCACAACAATGGTTTCTGGGCTTTACACATACAGTATATCTATGCTATTCTATATACAGTGCGGGTCAAAAGTCTAGTAGTCCACTAGTGAAAATGCTTCTATTTTAATCTAATTGAATATAATGACATAAAACACACCTTAAAGCTTTGCAACAAACACTTGAAGACCAAAGATGATCAAGCAGTGCTGATTGTCAGGGATTCAACTATCACCTGGCCTAAACTGCACTGCTCATTTATGAGGGCATTTGGAAACAGAGACTAACTTTACATTTGGTAATATTACCAAATGCTCCTTATTGTGTGGATCCATGGCCCATGCCATCTCAAGAGCACAGTGTTATTACAAAAAGTGGCACATACCAAATACTAATACATTCTACTAATACCTTATAAGGTATACAATGCAATTGCACATTGAACACAATAACATATTTTGTTTTTTACCTTAACAAGTAAATGTGCAGTGGTCAATGTTTATTGTGTGCCTAGAGCAACAGTGAAAAGGAAAATCCCAGTGTGAAGAAGAAGAAAGGGCTTTGGGGTCAGCTCCTTTTGAATCATAGGGAGAATATGCCTAATACTGTAAAAAAAAATCCAGTGTTGGGTTTTGGGAGATTACATTTTAACAATATTCACTAAACAGTAAAAGAAAAATTTTCCCTTATTTTCCCTTCTGATTTTCCCTTAAGATGTTTTGGCTTATCAACACATGATGGATGCTCACTTCTTAAGGCATATTTGCATGAATTGAATATTGGTCAAGTTCATAAGGACTATTCTATAGCACTAGTTCAACCTTCAGTCTCACAGTAAATAACAATTAGACTTAAGTAATTTTAGATATTAAAACAATAAGACTTTAATGACAGTAATTCAGTAAATATATACAAAATCATAAGTTATAGTATGCCTTCTAAGTTGCCTATTCTAATCTCAAAAAGATTTTAAGTTAAAAATATTTATCAAATGTTAAATTTTGAGCAAAACCTTGATGTTCAACAAAAATGTATGAAAAAAATGTCCACTGTCCCACATTTTTATGTCACTACTGAAACATGAAGAGTTGTAGTCCCTAAGATTCTAGTCACATTTTAAACCAGGAAGTGAGACTGCAACCCTGTAATCATGGTCACATTGTGAGTAGTTAGGTTCCATAGTTTTGAAGTAAATGTGTTCCAAATCCTGTAAATCATTGTGTAACAGTTGCTTAATGCTACACTGTTATAGTTTGCATGTATGTGTGTATACAAAGCTGTGTTTACTACTGGCTAGCTCTTTGAGTTATGCTCAAAATTAGCTCATTTTATGTTACAACCGAAAAACAGCCCATTTGTTTTGGGATGGGAAAAAACATATGAAGAAAAAATTATAAAGACGGCATAATATTATGGCTAATAATCTGGTACTGTATAATCTAGAAAGAAAAAAGAAACTTTAAATGTTTGCATTCCAGCTTTTTTGTTGTTGTTGCTTAAATGTCTTAATGAAAGGCAGCTTTAAATAAATGCAGCTTGCTTGTAGCTAAAATTTGCTAAAAATATAATATGATGCATCACTATTACTATTTAACCGTTAATTTATTAATTGACAGGAAATCAAGTTCAAAGTCGGTGAAGAAGGTGCAGGTTGAAGCCACTCAGGCTATGGCGGAACCAGAGTATACGGTGCCTTCTTTCAGGCAGAGGTGAGACTGCTGGCAAATGTAGAAATCACTATTTAACATGCTATTTTGAGAGTGTAAGGGTATATTTATGCCAGTATCCCCACCAACTGTAGGTCAAATTAATATCCCTGTTGCACTGTAAGCTTCTGTTTTTTTTGCGTATTTACAGTACAGTCTGTCAATTTCACTCACTACAGTTTTTTTTTTATTTAAAAAGGCATCCAGTGACTCAGTCAGTTGCATTCCTAACCATCTGTAAGTTTTGTAGGGAACCTGAAGGGATGCCAGAGTATCAGCGTGTTTCCACTCATCTTGAGAGAAATCTGACTAGCCTGCAGGAAGAACTGCACAGAATGAGGGTGTCCACTCACGAGCAAGTGGAGAACATTGGGGTTACAAAAGAGGTGATAATCCTTTCATATTCTCCTAGAAATAAAAAAAAAGTGTTTACATGTGTCTGCTGGGTGCTCAAAAAGCCATTCAGAAACCAAACCCATTCAGGTCTCCCTGTCACCTGTAATGATCATATTTTCTATGTTGTTCATAACTTTCTGTTCCAGGTGAGGGAAATGATGTGGGTCAGAAGAGATATTCCTACTGAGATCCCCAAAGTCCCAGACTTTCTTGTAGCTTTGAGGTCCCATACTGTGTGGGAGAAGACCCCTGTCAAACTCTTCTGCACCGTGGCTGGCACTCCCACTCCCATCGTCAAATGGTTTGGGCTTTATTCACATTAAATGAATAGGCATTTAAATACTGCTGAGTTGCTTTTCTCACCTCACCTGTGTTTAATGCATTAATGCTTATACTATAACTTTGTGGTGCACGAATAGCCCAGTGGTACCTTCTAGGTGGGCCAGGTGGGCCTGAGAGAGAAAGAGTAGACTAGGTGGGGGTATCATCTACCAGTGCTGCAACAGTGACACTTCCTGGGCCCTGTAATAGACTGGCATCTGTCAAGTCCATGGAAAGTGTTCCTGAGTTAGCGAAGGGCCAGGCTCAAGTCCTGGAAGTGCCTTCCAGACGTGTTGGTATCACATGCAGACACTACTGGCTTTCTCAGGTCACATAGCGCTATGGATGAAAGTTTCTGCAGATAAATCCACGTTAATTTATATGCATTACACGTTTGCATACTTTTATCAAACAACAGCTCTTATACTTTGACTATAAGAGGGTTAGTTGGATGTGTATTCTGTGGTTAAGGTACTGGACTATGGACCTGAAGGTCCGGCGTTCAAATCCCACCTCCGCCAAGCTACCGCAGTTGGGTCCCTGAGCAAGGCCCTTAACCCACAATTGCTTGGATTGTAAGATTGTATGAATTGTAAGCTCTGGATAAGAGCGTTTGCTAAATGCTGTAAATGTAAAATGTAATGTAAATGTATTATTTTCTTAGTAGTGTGAGAAAGGTCAAAAGCCATTACTGTCAGTGGTTACCACATATATTACAGACATATTATAACATTCATATTTTATTAATCTCCACATGCATTGGTTGTGTAGAGTGGTGGTCAAAGGTCTGAGAACACTAGTGAAAATTGGATCTTTGTGGAGACGTATTCATAAGCACACTTTAAATCTATGCAACAAGCACTTGGAATGAGGAATGAAGAATGAGAAGAAGATGAGAGTGCTGATTGTCATGGACTTCCAAAGTTACCTGACCTAAACTCCACACATGTATGGGAAATAAATAATTCCAAGCATTCCGTATACAAGATGCTCTTTGGAATATTGTGAAATCATGCTAGGACAACTTGGAATATAACATTTTGTGGAGCCTATTGCACCTCGAATGTACAATGTCATTAGAGCCAAGAGGGGAACATACTGTATTAAACACTAATACATGTTATAAACATTTATCTGCTTTTTTCACAGATTTAACTTTTCATTTAAATTTTGTTATACTGTGATCACCATAAAATACAATGTGTGTGGATTTGTTATTGTAGTATATCAGGTAATTGTTCTCTAAATCTCTGTACATTTGCAGGTATAAGAATGGTGCTCCCGTTGATCCTCTGAGTACACCTGGAAAATATAAACTTGAGAGCAAATATGGAGTTCATAGTCTGATCATTAGTAGGTATGAATCCATTTCTACACACTATCTGCTAAATGACATCAAGCTCACTAGCTCACAGTTTCCTTTAGCAAATGAGAGTGAATGGTCTTTCAGAGCAAGTGAGAGTCTCTTATTTGGTCTCAGAGCGTCCCTACTCTCGTCTTCAAGACATCAGCTGTTCATTCCTTACTGCTGAGCTCGGTGTCATTCAATGCCGGAATGCCTGACATCTGAGTTCCACCAGTATGAACATTACAGTAGACAAAGTCTTTCACTGCCTATATGTACACCATCTTAAAAATGCTTTACATTTTTTTCTTAATATTAACAATAATTAATTTCTTGATTTTAAATTGTATGAAGAGTTGGTAGTTGATTTTCAAAAGGTCTGTTTTCAAAAGGAAAGGCAGCTGTTAAGCTTTAAAATAGTTCATGAAGACCATGAAGGTCACATTTCTTCTTTCTATTCTCACACCCTGGCCTCTCCTTCAAGACCAGCACTGCATTTTTACATCTCTCTCCAAGTCCTCTTTACTGCAGCCGTGGGAGATCATGTTCTGTACTGTGTAACTCCTGTGCCTAAGAAACTTTTTATTAGCTCTGTAGGAAATTATTTGAGTGTGGTTAAGGATTAAGAAAAAAATCAGTCTATCTACGTTGGTGATGATGTTGTCAGGAAGGTTCCTCTAAAGACTTAATGTGAAGTATTTAAAAGGAATTAAAAAATGATCCATCCTAAAACAAATGGAAAACTTGACATGACGTATTTGCATTTTAGATATACAACCCCATTTCCAATGAAGTTGGGACGTTGTGTAAAACATAAATAAAAACAGAATACGATGATGAAATCCATTTTACCCCATATTCAAATGAATACACTACAAAGACAAGATTTTTCATGTTCAAACAGATAAACAAATATTCACTAATTTTGAATTTGATGCCTGCAACACATCCCAAAAAAAGTTGTGACAGGGGCAACAAAAGAATTCTCAAAAAGCACATGTTTAGAACACTCCACAGGTGAACAGGGTAATTAGAAACAGGTGACTGGGTACAAAGGGAGGAATACCCAAAAGGCTCAGTCGTTCACAAGCAAGAATGGGGAGAGGTTCATCACTTTGTGAACAACTGCGCGAGCAAATAGTCCAACAGTTTAAGAACAGTTTGTCACTCCATTTACAAGTGCTAGTTAAAACTCTAGCATGCAAAGCGAAAGCTATATATCAACAACACCCAGAAATTCTGCCGGCTTCTCTGGGGCCAAGCTCATCTGAGATGGACTGAACAAAGGTGGAAAAGTGTCCTGTGGTCCACATTTCAAATTGTTTTTGGAAATCATGGGCGTCATGTTCTCCGGGCCAAAGAGGAAAAGAGCTGTCCAGATTGTTATCAATCAAAAGTCAGCATCTCTGATGGTATGGGGGTGCGTTAGTGCCAAGGCGCGGGTCAATTTCACATCTCTAAAGGCACTATTAATGCTGAAAAGTTACATACAGGTTTTGGAGAAGCATATGCTGACATCCAAGCAAAGTCTTTTTTAGAGAAGTTCCTGTTTATCTCATCAAGACGATGCCAAGCTACATTCTGCACATCTTACAACAGTGTGACTTTGTAGTAAAAGAGTACGGGTACTACACTGTCCTGCCTGCAGTCCAGACCTGTCTCCCATTAAAAATGTGTTGTGCATTATAAAGTGCAAAATACAACAACGGATACCCTGGCCTGTTGAGCAACTGAAATTGTACATCAAGCAAGAATGGGAAAGAATTCCACCTACAAAGCTTCAACAATTAGTGTCCTCAACTCCCAAACGTTTATTAACGAGTGTTGTTAAACTGAAATATGATGTAACACAGTGATAAACGTGCCCCTGTCTCAAATTCTTTGGAATGTTTTGAAGGCCTCAAATTCTATATGAGTGAATATTTGCGAAAAATAATAAAAAATTATCCATTTAAACAGTAAATATCTTGTTTTTGTAGTGTATTTGGTTGACTATCGGTCGAAAATGATTTTCAAATTATCGTATTCTGTTTTTATTTTTGTTTAACACAACGTCCCAACTTCCTTGGAATTGGGGTTGTAAATACAAATAAAAAATATAATTGCAAAGGGAATGCAGGTGTTACATTTTTTAATTGCAATTGGACTGCATGTCCCAGAAGTACGAAATATTATCCTCGAAAAACTCTTAGTCTTAATACTTACATTTATAAATTTATAAAAATGTATAAATATTTTAAAATAATAATTTACTTTGTGAAAAAGCAAAGTGAAACATCAGTCCATAATTATTTTAAGAAATGATGGATATTATCAAATAGCTAATTAAACAGCAAAATCATTTTCAAAGTGCAGTGCCTCAAACCATCAATTAATACAATGAAAGTGGCTCTCATGAAAATTACCCCAGAGAAGGAAGACCGTGTGCTGTCTCTGTAACAGATGACAAACATATTGCAGTCTTTAACCTATGAAATAGCTAGTTAAAATCACCAGAGATTAAAACTTTTTTTTTTTTAATTACATTTTTAAATTGTATTACTACACATTCTTGAATTTTATTATTGTTCATGGTGGTGTTTATTTTTCTTTGTTTATTTTGCAATTTAACCCTGATTTTTTTCTAGTCAGAGTAAAATATTATAGTTATAGGGCATAACTGTGCCCTAAAAGGGCCACCATTCCAACATGAAGATCACTCAACTGGCCTATAATCACATGCAACACCCAGCTAAAACTCACCTGGGACGTTGGGCTAACTCAGGTTATACTGCTGTGTCACGCAAGTGCTTGCAACTATATTTACATATAACATCTAAACATCTGTTCATAGTATATGCAGCAGACATAACATCTGCTCATGTCTGCATTTGCAGCACTGTGTCTTAGGCCAACCTTTATTTTAGCAATAATACAAAGCCCACCTATTATTATTGCTCAGTTCTTAAGTAGTAAAAAATATAAAATTGGTTTGTTGTGTACAATGTCGACATGTAATAAACCAATGTAAGGGAAACAGTGCAGTAACTTTAGTCAATACAGGTACTCAACAGTATCTCATATAGCATTGCTAATTATGTTATATAATATGGTACCTGCACTATTTTAATGTCAAAGGTTAATACATAATACACAAAAAAGACAAGTGAAAATTAAAATGCAATGGGATAGGATCAGATCATCTGTATGATTAGGAACAAGAAACATATGTATGCGGCCAGACAACACAGCTAACAGCTAACAGTTTCTATGACTAGTTCCTTCTTTCCTCCCACATTCCAAAGACATGCTTTATATCTAAACTGTCTAAGCTTCTGGGTAAAACATCTGCATTGGCTCAAATAGCTATGGAAAGTAAGTGAGTTATAAAATTATCTTTCATTGACTTATCATACTTTGCGCTCCACAGGTGTTTGAGCACTCTGACCAGAGTGACCAGTCAGACAGCAGGCAGTCAACTGGACAGCTTACTTCACATGGTGCAGAAAGCTTTCCTCGTGAAGGACCCCACTGACAATAGAGCACAGGTAGGTATTATATAAATATGTATTATTTTATGAGCTTACTGGTTGTACTGAGAAAATATTCAAGGAAATATGAAATCAGTAATAGAGGTAATAAGGTCTTCACCTCTTTGCACATGATCAGTTCCACCAGCTTTCCACCGCTGTCAATACAGTTCAGCAAACGTGTCTTTGTTCCCTGGCCACACACTGCATTATGATTCAGCTGACAACTGCTCCAGTCTAGGAATCACACAGATGCATACAAAGACACAGTTATATAAAAACACATGTTCTTACAGACCTAGTAAGTATATAGCGTCCAATCTTATTGTGTTGTTATTGTGCGTGGGAGTGTGTGCAAGTGTTTTCATGATTAATGAAAAAACAAGAGGGACAAAAATTGTGGAAGTTGGATGTTCGTTTGATTGAATTAAAAAGTTGAATTGTAAGCTTGTAGCAGCTATGCTGGCTTACGTGCAGAAAATTACACTAATTTAAATGTTTATTCCTAGATAAAAGTGTTTATAAGTGGATAATTTTTGATTTTTTAAATAATACTTAATGTTGATCACTGTTTTATAAAAGCAATAATCCACTTGTAATAGTCCACTTATAGTCCAGATGTTTTTTGTGGTATAATAAAGTACAATTATACGCATTCCATACTTTTAAAAAACTTTTTATTTACATATACATCCAGTTCAAGCAAAGACTTAATATTTTCAGTGTTGAACCTTCTTCTTTAAGTCTTCTGCAGTTTGTCTCGGCATGTTGGATATCAACTTCTCTGTGAAATCTTGAATGATTTTCAACCCATTCTTGCTGAAACACTACTTAGTGTTTATCACAGTTTCTAAATTTTAGTTTGCACACCCTCTTTTTTGAGGATTGTCCAGAGGTTCTCAATAGGATTGAGCTGGCCATGGAACCAGAGTTTCAATGTTTTGTCCACTGCCATTTTTGATGCGCCTTCATTCTGGAAGAAGCATTGATCATCAGCAAATTGCTCCTGGATTGTTGAGAAAAGTTGCTCTTGGAGGATGTTTTAATACAGTTTCTTATTGATGGCACTGCTCATAGGTTTTCAAATTTGAGGGAACACACTTCCCTGGATGAGGAGCAACCCCACACATAAATGGTGCCAGGAAGCTTTACTGTTGGCATGACACAGGACTCATGGTAGTGCTCACCTTTTCTTCTCTGGACAATAATTTTTTCAGATGTCCCAAACAGAACAAGGGTGCTTCATCAGAGAAATGTTTTTATAGTTACAAATACATATCTAAAAACTGATGCAGTAAACTTTGTGAAAACCAAAATGGGTGCAGTTCTCAACACTTTTGGCCATGGCTCTACATGGCCTGCAGATTATAGGACTGGGGAAAAAAACAGTTATGTGTTGTTCTGCCTCAACAGTGAAAGGTATAGCCTGTGCATATGGACAAGGCATTGTTATATATGTGTTAGAAATGTGTATTCAAATATGAACTCTATAATGGATTTTATATATTCTATTTGATATATTTAAATTTCAATAAAGCAGTGGTGTGTCGTCAGGCCCTTCTAACGCTTCTGAAAAGGGGTAATAACAGATATAAAATGAGTGAATAATAAAATGAGTGGCCCTACTTTGTTGAACAGCTGTACTTGTATAATTTTTGAATGTGTTACACAGATATTATTCTATAAAACTTACTGTGCATTAACAATATTTATGCTATTCCTGT
Source organism: Parotocinclus spilosoma (assembly GCA_033117975.1). Lineage (NCBI taxonomy): Eukaryota > Metazoa > Chordata > Actinopteri > Siluriformes > Loricariidae > Parotocinclus > Parotocinclus spilosoma. The sequence continues at coordinate 7,867,968 of JAVSBV010000002.1, read as the reverse complement.
TGTTGGGAATTCTGGTGTGGTAGAAAAAGGACTACTCACTGTATGCACTGCACGCCATTGAAATAAAGTATTATGTGTGCATGCTTGTGTGTTTGTGTTTGTGAGTCTGTAATAGTACCTGAGTAAGCATAAGAATATGAAAGGCAGGATGTGTTGGCACAAGATTGTGTCTGATTTAGCTCTGGACAGGTTTGTCCAATACCAGGTATTCTCAGTATTGCTCTGCTCCTCCACCTCATTTCATCTTGATTACAACCCTGGAGTAACAAATTGAAGCACACACAATTTGGACAAACATATGTCTTGTGGAATTTTCATTCATATCATTTTTACTATGGAGATATGTTTTGCCAAATCCATCACAAGTTGAATGTATCATAAACCGAGGAGTTCAATACTGTGTGTATCAAAGCATAGCCTACATTAAATTAGCTAAAACACCTACATTAAACTACAATTAGGCAAAATAATTAAAACTAAATTAGTATATAATAAAGTATGTAATGTAATTTATGTAATAATATATTAAAAGAAAAAGGCAATTTCACAGTGCTCATAACACCTTACGTCACTTCCTAATATAATACATATTGCTTGCCCAGGGTAAAATATAAATACTAAATTCAATGTGCAGTTTCTGCTGAATGTATATTATTAGATTCCCAATGTAAAGTTAAAAAAATGTACATCGGACCATTGTTAAATAGGGACTACCTGTGTACTGTAGCTTGTTATTGTTACACCTACACCTATCCCCAGCCTTAAACGGGAGCACATTTTTTGAAAGAAATCTAGAGATGAGGATCAAGCAAAATGTTATCATAGGCAAAAAAAACTGTCTGATCTTTATGTCCTTATATAACCCTTACAATAATACAGTCGAATCCGGTTAATGGGACCACATCGGGACGCGATTGTTTTGGTCCCAATAATCGGCTGGTCTGATGAAACGAATGTAACGTATTAAATGTTTATTAAACCTTTATTGTGCGATTTACCCGTATAGCGAACGTACAAACAAGAACTACTGTTGCATACGAACTTTGTTTATTGAAAAATAAATTTGCAACCAAGTTTTTCGAAACGATCTACAACACAATTTATAGGTACTCAGCATTCGAAGCATAATACTGTAAAAAACAAGTTCTTAATAAATTCCAGTCAACGTTTGAAGAATTTTTCCAGTGTGTTCTGATGCGTTCTCCTGATGAACTGCACTTAAACAAAATCAAGAAAGTGGTGGGCGTGTTCAGTAAGGTTATAATAGTTTTGGATTTTTCATTATAGTTTGGTTTTAATTCGTTTTGATTTCAAATTCAGTTAGTTCTAATTAGTTTTTAGGTTGGATTTGCTAGTTTTTATTAGTTATTATTATTTTTACTGCTTAGGTTTAGTTTAGTTTTCATTACTTTTAGTATCAGTTTTAGTTTTTTCATACATTCGGTTATTTTTCAGGTGCAGGACCCAAAAAGGTCAGGTATTGGTAGGAATTGTGTAATAAAAACTCAACAAAAAATACCATTTAAAACATTTATTCAATGACTGTTAAACAACTAGCTTTGAGATTCGTGGGGTTTTCCCCTTGAGAAGTATTCCACATATTTTATCACATGTTTCCACTACACTTTTATCATTTTCGCAGTCATATTCAAATAAATCCCATATAGGACTCTTTCTCCCAACTTTTGCTGTTGCTTTTTCAGGCTAGCACGGTGAGTATCAACAGACTGTAAACAAGCAGGGCCATCAGGCATTATATGGTGCCGTAAAGTGCCGGCAGGTAACTTAAAACTGCTCGAGTGGAAAAAATCGATTTCACTTCAGTTCTTAAGGCTTATAAATAAAATGAATGAACACGAAAACAAAGGGTATTCTATCTATAATTTCAGTACGTTTTAAATAATAATAAATTCTCACGGAGAGCACAAAAATCCTTCCATAAATCGCTGATCCGCTTTGCATCCGCTAGGTGGCGACTTGTGGCTTCTTCTTCTCACGTTCTTTGGTCCGATTAAGTGGAAGTTTGGTCCAAATAAGCGAATTTTACACGTATATAATAGCATTTGTTTCGGTACTTTAGGATTTGGTCCGAATAAGCGGTTGGTCCCATTAACCGGTGGTTCAATTAACCGGAATCGACTGTATATAAACTGTATGCTGACTCTACAGGTAGTCAGTAATCAATTAATCAATTAAACAATCAATTCATTAATGAATCTGTCACTGACCACAGGGCATTCACTCCACTGGCTCCATTCTGATGTCACACATTGGCCAGGGCAAGGCAGGTGACAGGACTGCGTGGTCATAGGTTTATCCTTTGGTTCACATAGATAGGCATTCACCCTGCTCCACCTGTCTTCTTCCTTCCTCGCACACCTGTTGATCCCATCATGCAAATGAATGGCTTTTCTAATCACAAGTTTACTGCATTCATATTACACAGTTTGAACAGATACAATGAACAACACCAGTTTTTTTTAGGAATCACTATGTGTATTTAAGTAAATGTAAGGTGCAGAATCGTATGTATTGTTGTCAGCGTGTACAAAACATACTGAATGAATGTGATAACTAACTATCTAAATATGTTTTAAGATCATATTGTAGCTTAGGCCTCTTTTTCTGAGATGGTTTCTGATGTTTTCAATCTATTTGCCAGAACATACTGAAACTTCCTTTGTGAACCTAGAATTAAGAGCCATGTTATTTATAACCCCAAATCAGATAATTTTTTGCTGACAGTATGAACTCAAAACATTTTTAAAAATTGTTACAAATGTCAAATTATTGAGATGTTTATAGTGTTCCTCAAAGAAACATTGTGAGATATTTCTCCCTTTAAAGTTCTTAATATTATTTAATGAGTCAAGGAATTTCACAAAACAGAAGAGCCATGATCTCAATCCCTTAGGCTGTGCCATTGCTCTTTGTAAAGGTAATTTACACTTCTGTAAAGAAAAGCATATTGGGATTTAAGAGCACCAATATAAAATATGCTGCTTTCAGGATGACTCTTTTCCAGGGATATCCATTTTTCAAAAAGACAATGCAAAAAAACAAGCTGCAAATGCTACATAAGAAATGAAGTGGCATAAAAAAAGGTAAAGGTACTGGAGAGATCTGCCTGCAGTCCTGAACTGTCCCAAATGAAGAATGTTTCGAGAACTTTTACATTTCAGCACTCCAACACTTGCTATCCTCTGACCTAAAACACCTTGGGAAAAGGAATGGCAACATTTCAAATGGTAAATGTTTTCAATTTATTTGGAATGTGTTGCAGGCCTGAAATGTAGGAATTGATGTATATTAACAAATGAAATCAATTTGACCAAATCTACTGAATTCATACTGTCTGCAAATCAAAGTAAATGTAAGGAGCTGCATTCATTTTTTCCTTTTGCATTTAACATAGTGTCCTTTTGCTGATTTGGGGTTGTACCATTACACAAAGTATCTTCTGTCTTTCTCTGTCTGAAAGATATGCTTAGACAGTTATAGCACACAGCACAAAGAACTTTGATGAGCCCGAAGGTTTGAGAATACTTTCAGACAATCACCAGTGATGATGAGCTCACCAGATTTTACGGGTTTGGATACCCTGTCCACATGATTGCTGGGCCTGAGTCGTGCTGCTGATGCCACTGGGTGGGTTGATGACACACTCAGACCATACTTCAGCTTCCCAAATATACTGATTACACTTAGAAAAGCAAGGCACTACCTCAGACACCTGGGAGAGGAACATGTAGATCATATAAGCTTGACCACATGATTACAAATACAGACTCAAATGTGAATCAGTGTGCCTTATCATTACTTACCTGAGCCTTTGTCGATGTCCGTGTCGCAATGCGAAAGGAAAAAGAGAGATAGTTTCCATCAATTTATATTTGGAGTTATATTCGTCTCCATGGTGGCTAATTGTTTGCAGTTTTAAGCGTGTATTTGTGAGAGTGAAAAACAGTCAGTGAATGTTTGTGTGTTGTGTATTATCAGGACTGTTATAAGTGGCCTTTGTGTGATATTTACAATTACATGTAGCAGACTACTTTCTTTTTGTAGTATTTGTGATATATCAGTCTTTGCTTAAGTGCTAAACATAAATGTAAGTTTTAGAGACCACCTGAAGACAGGTACTAAGATATTCACATTTCCAGCTGAAATTAATTAAGTGTATATCATTTGCACCTGTTTCAATGTTTTGCATCATTTCCACCTCAATTATACTATTTTGGTATTTTAAAACACTCTGATCTGGTATGTGAGCAAAAAAGGATTTGACATAACTGCAGGTCTTGAGGGGCAAATTGAGACAAAATTAAACCAGTATATAACACAGAGACATTAAAAAACAAAGTTGTACATGGCACAAAAAACATTACAACAGGAGAACCAAATGTAATCTCCTCTATCATCTAACAGCTACCAGTATGGGAAGATAAAGGCTAATGTACATCCTCCTAATGAAGAAAAAACACTCCTGCCTATGCAACATACAGCAGTTATATTCACAATGCAATTGTAACTGTGTGGATTTAAACGTGTCAACTATAAATCAATTACAGATTTAGTCAGAAACATACACCATTTAATGACTGGAAGAATATCAAGAGGACTTGATATACAGTTTACTGTTAGGGTTCCTACCTTCCCCCGGTGCGTTCGGCCGTCCTCACCGGTCGCCATTACAGAGCCATCGGTGGGACG